>OENT01001247.1:0-51203 GCA_900239685.1 Rotaria macrura | reverse complement strand
GACATTTCTTTGAGCTATACTCGACGGGGCAGTCCAAGTCGCTTGAATTTGAGATTTTTTAGTTGAAGATTTGTGTGTAATACCATTGGGAGATGTACCATCACAAGAAACAGTTTGCAACGATGAATCGGTAGTTGACCAAGTCCCCACAATGCTTTGACTAGTTGCATCTTTAGCTACCAAAAGAATGCCTTTGAAACGATTAGAACTTTGTGACCCTTTCACCGTAACTGCAAAAAAAACAAGCTTTTTCCAATGACGGGAATGAAATAAGTTCCTCACTTTGAATAGCATCGTTGCTGCTGTATTGATTTGTATTGGCAGTGATCACATAATTCGACTGGCACGTCTTGGAGCTAATACTGTCATGAGAGGGCGTCATCGAACTGCAAGTACTGGATGGTGCACCTTCTGGATAACTTTGAATGATTCTTGTCCATTCGAAAACAACCAGAATAAAAACACTCAAGAAAAATTTCATCTAAAATTTCATGGAAATAATTGTAGAATTTCATTGTACGTAATAGCTTATCTTGCTAAAAGAAGCAACATATATTCAATATCGTTAGTATTCTACGAAACCCATAAGGATTAAAAGTGGTTGTTCTTGCTACTTTTTCATACGAAAAAGAATAGCTATTTTAGAAGTCATGACTTCTCAAGTAGACGAAATTTTTCGAAAACATTTTGAAACGCAAAAGAAAAAGATGAACTATCAAAAAATACGCCCATTTTGTGCCCATGTCGTATGTTCGAACTTATTCAAAGTCAAAAACTAACCTAACTTCATAAAGACAGAGAGACTGAGTTGTCGTTTTTATATTTTTACGGTCCATGATTGGATCATAATTAGGGTTTTCGAGCAGGAAAAATAACGCCCAATTTTTCTCTTCTTCTTAATGCATTCACTTTCGCTTTTCGACTGCACACGTGCTTAAAGGCACAATAAGGACAAAATTTCTGCATTTTTCACTTACAATTAGGGAACCCCAATTGCCATCCTAATACACCTATTTTTTCGATATTTCGTATTATTTTGCACATTCAAACTCTTTTTCGAAGAAATTAGTCTGCTCGAGTTTTCCTACGACTTCGAGGTTGATTTGTTTTATTTGAGAAGATGTCATGTAAATAACTATTCTTCAATACAAACCCACTGACACAAATAAATAAATAACGCCATGCCATTCAATCTTTAGTTGCTAGGTAACAGAATTGCCCTGCAACGCCAATTGATTCTTCTCAACATGAACCAAATTAATTGAATAATGTGATCATAAAAAGATTGCTGAAGAAAATAGGAAGAAAATAACTCATGTCATCAAATATTGACAAAATATATTCTACGATGAGTATATTGTGTAGTTCATCTTGTTTAAATCGAAAACTATAAAGAAATTGAAATAAACATGCACGCAAGTTTCTTCATCGAAAAATAGAGAGCACTAGCCTAATGATACCGATCATGACATATTTAATAAAATGGATTGGTTATTTTATTCAAAAGCGTGGACTGTAAACAAACATCAAATATTGAAAGCACTTATATCATATATATAATCGTACTTTTCCTTTTATACGTATAGTTTGTTTTGTTTTCTCATCGTTTTATATTTCTAGCGATTGCCGCTGCGTCACTGTCATGCACGTTTTACTAAAGAGCCCATGCGTTGTATGTGCACTTTTTTTACAGTCTGCTTCGCTTGAGTGTGCGAATGATCGGAGAAAGGGAAAAAGAAATAAATAGATGCAGCAACTTAGTCACCCTGCTTCTAAATGATTGCTAAAACTGATGTCGATCGATGAGTCACATCGATAACAAATGGGAAAAAGAAATATTCGATTCGCTTGTACAAGCGACTGAAAAGTCACGATCGTCCTTGAATATAGTGATTGAAGACTCGATTCATCGTACAAAGTACAAATGCAGATCTGCAAAGGGTAAAATATGAATCGAATCAAAAAACATTTTTACAATCGATCTTTGTATTTGATGATTGGCTTAATCCTGTCAGCCACAAAAGAATATGAGTTCCCCCAAAACAACCTGACTTTGTTTCATATCTTAATGAATTCATTGAACTTACCGATCTCAAAATTTACTGCTAAAAATCCTAACATGTTTATTCTTACTTAGTTTTTTTTCTTCTCTCTCCGCAGTAATGTGTCGTCCGCTGCTGTTTTCTATCTACTGATTCATTTCAATAAATATAAATACAACCCAAAGATCGAATAAAATCAATATTTGAGACCTTGTCGACGCTTTTAAAAATTAATTTTAAAAATATTTTACTGCATGACACATATTTTAACTGTCTAAAATATTTGAGATGGATAACTACAAGCTGACTCGGTTAAGTGCACAAATATATTGGATGATTTTATTCTAAAACAATCATTCATATACTGGATTAGAACAAATGATTTAGAAACATTGCCGAATTCGATCAATATGAATTTGAAAATAAATTTCATTTTGAATTTGAAATAGTTTTATTCCTTCGTACACAATAATTCGCAGTAAGCAGCTGATCAAAGTAACTCACTTTGTTTGTGGTGAAAAATACATACAAGATATGTCTGAATTGAATGGAGCTAATGAAATCATTTTCAACCTGTTTGATAAGCAAGGCTACAACTGAATACAGAGAAATAAAAATCAAATATTGAAAAGCATTACAATGAAAAGCACAGCAAGAATAAAGCGCACATTTCTAATGTTGTATGCCCATACCTATGTGATGTATAGGGTCGACATTCATGTAAGATCTAATCAAATGTGATGTATTTATAAGAGACGAGAGTCATGCCAGAAATATAAATCAGGTATTATGAAAACAATAGCTGATGCCAATGCTTCTGAATATTTAGTAATCATATAAAGAAATTTCTGATTGCTAATATTGCTTTTTAGAAAGTACTATATCGTATTCGATGATTTTTATAATCAGCCGTGGAGACCGATGAACGTAGATACAGATAGGTGATGATAAAATAGAAAGCGAGTGACGATGGTTGATTGTTTAAGAAAATGTCGATGTTCACCATATTTTCAGTTCAAATTTGACTCCTAATTCATGCACGTGTCTAGGAGCATTAGGTGGTTAAACATCATATAAGGCAGTATCTAACATTAATTATCTTTCTATCCGTAACACAGCAATTTTAAATCGCCAAATATTAACATCTACCTCTTCACAAAAAAATTATTCAATATACTATTTCAAGTATTCACATTTTTATTCAACAGAAACGGCTATTTGTTTTCTTTCATGCTCGTTCGGTACAATATTTGAATCCTAATTAGATTTCTATCTGTAAGTGGATACTTTAGAAAAATCATAAATATCTACTGCTGATATAAGAGCAATAATTTGATCTCATCGATAAAGGACTAGTATTAAGGAAACTTATTTTTTCAATAGCCGAATTCGATTAGAATCTATCTTTGATCTAAGAAATGATCAGTATTTCATGCATAGTATATAATACAAAATCGAATCAATTCAATTACATCCCTTACATGATTTTGATTGATATCAGTTTGCATTTTATGACTCATCAGGTAGAGGCAAACGAAAACGTTCTTCTTCAGAACCGTGAAATATTATTGGACTCAGAAAAATGTTTTACATCTTGTCGGTTCATAGTTTGAAAACATATGCAGACGTCACGCGTATGAGAAAATTCAACGTTGTATATGCATATTTCACAATATGTAGAATTAGTGTGATTGATACACCTAATGCTATGTTTATGCAATCTAGCAAATGTTACACGGTTTCCAATGGAACGTGGAATTTCATCAATATAGTTTTCAATGAAAGCAATTTACATCGCATGCAGCACAAAAGTATTTCCTGTAACATTTAAAAAAGAAACTACAACTAAGCCGAAGATGTTGTAATAATGTTCGACGTATAACGACTATCCTGAATTCAATTTTCAAAACATATTTCTCTTTTCATTGCATAATACTAAAATAATAATATCAATGTTCAAGGCACAATCATTAAAAAGTTAAGTCAAATAGTCGAAACGAATAGGGAATTGTCTGCGATTCGAAATGAGTACTTTCATGGGCGTGATATTCTTTATTCGAAAACATCTGGAAATGTGGTCGAGAATGATCACATCATATAAAAATCCTATAACGTCTACTCCTGTATATTTGATATTATAATTTTCTTTTCTTATTGGTCTTCCACATGAGTCGAATTTGATGTTTTTGCTATCGTTGAGAGCGTATGCTTGATTCCCACTTAAATATATCATATCGTGCAGTTTTCACCTATTGATTAGGTAAGATAAAAGTAACAGGCTTTGTTTTTATAAGATATTACTAAATGTATGCCCAAAAAATCTGACATTGTCAATAAGGTTAATATAGTTTCTATAAAGAGTCTCACGTATTCTTAAGCAATACAAAAACATCAAATCATTCTTTGTTCTATTGTTGATGAAAAATTACTATAATTCATTCGTGTAGACAAGTTATGATGTTGACATTGAACTAGAGATGCAGATCTTCTTCTATAAACTACAAAATCATATAGTTATTAGATCACTATTGTGCAATTTCACTATGCTATGAAACGTCAACTTCAATTACGCTATTAAACCAATATTTGCTATAACCGATCATATGATGTGTTTCTGTTCTTTTTGTAATTGTTTTTCGTGAGGACTTTGATTGTTTCTCTCTTTTCTGTTCTTTACAGGTGATCACCGCAACAATTATTTATCTCGGTAGCATTCGAGACATGCAGGTCTTTTTTTTCTTCACTTAGTTTTACCTGTCTGTCCACGAGTCATCGAGCACTGGCTTTTACATTTCTAATTGGCGATGTCTTACTTCGACCTTGGAGAAAATCCAACAACTTCTATCAAATCAAAATCTAGCGGAGGCAAAACATCAATAGACGTTTCTAATTTTCGACCAGTAAATAAAAAGCCCATATACGATGATTGGGATGCGAAACCAGGAGATATTCTCTCATGGAGTGATTACAGATCATCTAACACTTACTTGTAAGTATACTAAGGTATATATAAAATCACGATTAAGACTTATACTGTGAAGCAGCATAGAAAAAGCAAATGGGTTTAAAGTTAAGAAACTGATAGAAGAGATGAGAAATAATTTTTGTTCGAGATTTCATTTATCAATGACGATGTTTTAATTACTGTAAAATTGATGAGAAGATTTTCGAAAATGAACTGTATATAAGATGAGTCTGTTTGAAATGAGCGAAAAAACAATAGTTGGATGTAAAGATTTGCTTTCCGATTAGTATTTATCAATTGAATTCATACTCATATAGATTCAAAGTAAAGAGTGCTTATTATGTTGTTCCAATGGGAAATTGACGTTTTTATGTCAGCATTCGTGATGAATCGTAATCTTAATTTTTTTCGAATTAGTAGCAAGTAAAAAAATACTAAGTTAATCAATTGTTTTTTAGTGTTACTGCTCAACGTCGTCTTCGTAAGAATCGAGATACATCCGGTTCTGGCTACTTAACTATTCCACTCTCGATAACACGTCTTTTTCCATCCGCTTTAACTCACTATGGTTCACTTCTTGAAGCAGAACCAGACCTAGTTGATGTGATTGAATTGTCACCAACAAATGGAATCTTCACAGAGAAATTCGGATCAGAACTATCGGAAAAGATTCGTGACAAGAAGGATATTCTTTTTTTTAGTTAATCCAATGGAAAATATGATTTATGTTTCAATTAATGGCAACGGTAGTGATGGTTTTCCGATCTATGGAACGACGACAGAACAGATTGCCGAATACATCAGTCTAGGTGACGAAATAAAAGCCTCATTTGTTGTCAAATATGAAATAGTGGTAAGATTATCTAAATTCTAGTAGTAGTGCGAAAAAAACTATAAATATATCAGATTCGAGCATTACTGTAGTAGTTATTGAAACAGGCTATTATTTCGATATTTCTTTTTCCTCATGAGATTTGCAAGACAATATTATTTTTCGACAAAGACCATGTCGGCAATAAAAAAGTGACTCTTGACTCTATTTTCATTTATTACTCGGGGAAAGGAGACAGTTGATAAATGGCCGCAAGGTTCACTTACAGCTTTACCTATTGGTTAGACATGCGAACCTAATAGTTGCCTGTCATCTGCTCCTGACTTCATCAAAGGTGCATGGAAATTTCAAGGACCTAAATCGAAAAAAGAGGAAGCATACAAAACTGTAAAAGACTACTACGATGGATTCGATGTTCACATAACGTGGAAATTGGATTCAAGTTGATTTTAGTTTAACAATATGTATCAACTATTTTATTAGATAAATTACAATAAAAAGAAAACGTCAACTGAGAATATTCTTTTTTGTTATATGATTTATGATGTTTATGCTTTGAACGTGTTAACATCTACCAAATAAAATAAAAATAGTTCATTCGTTCATTTTAAAATGTATACGATGAACAAACTATCGGATATGTTATTCTAGCTCATGTAATATGAATTAACTCGATTTAACTATGATCTGACTTATAGATTCTATTGAATAGTTACAATATTGTTGAGATATGATTGATCTCATTATTTCGAATGTTCACAAAATAGTGTGAAACCCAAAGTAGAATGCTATCTTATCAATCAAATCGAAAATAAGATCATGGGCTAGAAAATCTATGAACTACTTTTTATACCATTAGACATTTTAACTTTATTTGATATTACAAAATATTATTTATTGTAACAGTTAGCAACAATCTAGTTTAGTTTAATGTTACAGGTAGAAAGTGTGTACCATTGGTTACAATAATTTATAAAATTCAAAAAGTGTTCAATACCAAGAACTACAGAGTCTTAAAATGACATCTTACTGTTGAGAGATATGATCGACATCAGAATAGATTACAGTATAGGTATCTGTTTAACAAGTTATAATTAACGGTCCATAAATATACTTATCTTTGAGGAACAACGTAACATAATCTCGTGCTTCAAAACTAGCCGATCGATTCATTTGTTATTCTTTTCTATGGTATCTTAAGTTGCTATCAAACTATGTCATGCATCCAATGAATACAAGTAAGATAAAGTAAATTAGTAAAGAATACCATATTGTTATAGTTGTGATTTTATTCAAACTAAATAGATAGTAAATATCTGTTTTGCTTTATATGTTGGTCAGTAGTTGACGTAATGACACATATTCCCTCATGGTCTCGTCTGCTATGATGTGTAATGGTATGTATAGACGGAGAAAGGAATTATTTTTCATGTTCAGTAACAATTATGGAGTCTCTCGTGATTCTGTTGGTGTTCAGCATTGTTTCTATATCCGTAGGGGATATCATAGTCTACCATGGCATACCATGGGGTTGGGTTGAATTCACAACACCAAGCCAAATTTTCTGTGATGGATTAAATCCAAGACAGGACTGTCGTTGAGCACTCTTTTCAAATGTTACAAAACGGTAGTGTATACTGTTACAAAACGAATACAACTACCAGTAAGCTAAATCCAATACTTGGCACACTCGTTGAAGGTTTGGTACACGCTTTATGTGGTGGATTTAGTCTGAATAAGAAGTGTCTTCAAGGATGCACACAAGGTTTTCGCTACATCTGTTACAAGAATAATCCAACAACGAAGGATTTATCGGGTACAATCTGTGGCATGTTTAGTGACGGCAGAAGATAGATTTGTAATGGATTGTCAGTAGGAACTTGTGCAGAAAGATACTACGGCTTTGATTCGGACGTAGAAAGCTGACATGCTTGTTTCAGAAATAAATCAATTATGAATTTACAAATTTGTTGTCGATAACCAGAGTTTATGGACTTCTGCGTAAGTACATCCGTCTTCTGATTAGGAGCGTAAACTTGTCGGGACATCCGGACTATGAAGATTGATTGATTTTCTCTACAGTCATTATCTAGTACTATCAGTCTATAAAATGCAATTAGAAACGTTTGATTACGTGCAATATTTAATTGATCCAATAATTTGAATCTATTTGTAAGCTATCAATTATAAAGTATGTTTACTTTCAAAGCGATCGATAATTACTGGCAAACAGAGTCGTCAACTTGATTTGATTCATAGATCAGCTTGCTAGAAGTCCTTTTTTGTTTGATTATCTAAAGAATGTTCCATTTGGTTATTTTATTTTATTTTAAGTTTACAAAGATGTTGAGAACCTTGCCAATACAGCATTGGCAATTGACTTGTATACTGTCCTTTATCGAAACGTTCAATCACTTCCCATATCGTATTTAATATAGATACAAGCGAGAACTTATTACTATCTGAAGAACGACTTTTAGCGTGAATCTTATGGGATATTCATTTCAAACAGAATAAAATCGTCTTGATAAACAAAAAGTATTTAATTTATATGATGTCAGTAGTCCGACGTAGTATCGCGAAAAACGTTTTAGAGCTCAATGATCAGCATTGAATTATTTGTTTAAAGAATGAAATTATGACTGTGTTACAGATAATGATTCTTAACATCATTAGAGCATAAACATAGAACTCAAATAGCTATATCATATTGCTTAGATTACTATCATTGGTAAAAAGAGTAGTATTTTTTTTCAATGGTACGCAAACTAAGTCGTATTTATATCAAAATATGATTGGGTCTTAGCATCAGCATTACACGTAAATTGACAGGTGCATAGTTTTTTTCATACTTGTTATGCAACTGCATGGGTTAAGTTTTTTATCGACATTACCCAAAAGACATCAGAAAAAAACACATTTTCGATTTAGAAACGTGTGGCTTCTGTTATTAGTACTGAGCATGATTGTTCGTATTCGTTTCAGTGAAGCTGTTTTTCTTGAGTACCTTCACCAATGATCATGAGTTCGTTTAATCCCGCTACCTATTGCCAGTGCTTCGTTTGAAATCAATATCCTTCACGCTACACATGTGTGGTTCTGTGAGATAGTAAAAGCATATAGTATCCAGTTCGACTGCAAATTGATGATATTTGATATAACATAATGTGTTCTAAATCCATATCGGAAACAATTCATTAGATATTCTATCCGACGAACTAATACATTGATTAGACTATTGCTTAACTGAATGTTTTACTTCCTACTTCTTTTATTAGACCTGTTATTTTATGTTATTCAAGGAGTTCTCATAATAGATAAAAGTCATGTTCATTGAAATCGATTCTATGAACTTTATCATATACTCGTACATGGGTCAATGTTTCATATTTATTAGAACATGATCGAACACGCTATGTGACATGAAAGGCAATAATTATATATTCTTTTTCTGTCATAGTTAACCTTGTAGAAGTTGGGTAGTACAATGTTTAACCAATTGGGTCAACTGAGACCATGCAGCTGTCTCCAATATAGCTCCTTTGGCTATCCACATGATTTTTGTGATGTCTTGTAGAGGAAGACGGCAAAACGTCAGGTCAGCATTGTTCGGATCCGGTTTAAGATAACAGTCAGTGTGGGAATCAAACCCGTGCGTCTTTATTTCGGAACATGATACATCTTCGTTGCTCTGCAAATAATCCAACATCTTTTGTTGAAGACAAACACGCACACCATTTTGCCATGCCTGATTTATAAATATATCCTTATTGGTTAAATAGGCCATGCAATACTTGTAGATAAATTTTTGTACGTATCCTCCACTACCACATGGAGAAATGTTTTCAAGATTGCTGTAGAATTCACAACTGCTATTGCTAATACTTGATTTCAGACTGTTCAAATCGTCTTGGGTCATTTTTCGCGTAATCATACGCGAAAAACACGATTGAATCGAAATGAAAATAATGATAAACAGGAAAACGTGCATTGTAATTCTGAATATGAAACAACGAGTAAGCTATGGAACAACATTAGGATACAACGAATGAAACAGTATTTATACGCTGCGATATTGATCTAGAAAAAGAAAATATCGATGTAACAGTGACTTTTCAATTATTACACAAGAATGAAAATACGAGGACATATCAGATTTCGAACTGGAATTAAAACGATCACTTAGAGTAATATAACAATAGTGAAATAAGACATGAAAAAAGTACTAAACAAATATATTTCTATATTGCAAGAATTCATAGTACATGATTTATATGACAGGACGGTAGTATTTTATTCCGATGAATCTTAAACTGTCACTGGAAATGATTGAAGAATTCAATTGAGTGAGAAATATTCAAATTCTTTTCTTATCTATGTGAGATATTCGATGGTTGCACATCATGGAAATAGTCAACATGATATCTAGTTTTTATCATAATGGAGGTCATGCTGAAGACAAATAGATAATCATCAGATTAAAAACTTTTAGTTGTGAAAGAATATAGATGTCGAATTGTGAAATTAATCATCCAGATGAATCGATCGATGAACTTCAATAATTAAAATGCGAATAACTTTATTCTTATTTTTCGAAGTCATCTTTGATGTGGAACATATAGAATTATTCTTCGTTAGTATGTCGGATGGAAAAAGATCGAAATGAATATTAATAGCTACGCTTTGCTTCCCTCCGTCAACATATTCACATCCACAGGGACGATGATTTTGAAATAATATATCGACAGTGAGAGTACCTTATCTATAGTAAGCGGCTGGTGTGAAAACTCAAATTCTTTTGATGCTGATCAATGGAAGACAAAGACAACTGATGAGATTTTCGTTTCTTATTTAATGCTACGAAACTACTTGACCATACTTTTTCATCATACATAGAATTAACATATTGAATTTCAAATTTAAAGGTGTAAGAAAATCTCATTTAGTGATAAATCACTAAACACACAAGTCTAATATAAAATTACTTTGTTAAACGAAACGTTTACACTTGAGTTTGAGAAAAGTCAATTTAGACTAAAAGTGATAAATTTTTCTTCCTTTCTTCGATATTCAATTAAATAAGACTTTTGAAAAATAATTCAATTATTTCAAGTGAGTCAATTTTGATATTGCTTTTTGAATTTAAAATTTTTTATTAATAGCCTAGTCCGTAGTATTCAATTAGATTCTTGAAAACTTCGCACAGAATAATTATAATTGAAAGAAAAAGACTATTAAAAAGGCATGCATGGTTTCGACTTTATCTGACATCAAGAAACATATTATACTTCAAATTTTGAAAGTAAAACTTAAATAAGCGATTACATTTTCTTGTTAACTGACAAATAAAATGCAGAAGATTTTCTGTAATCTTAAAAATCTTTTGATGTGCAAATAATGTATCACGGCGATAAAATATTTTTCTTTCCAATAAAAAACGTTTTTTAACTGTAACCATGCTAAAAGAACTCAAGAGGTTAACAAAATAAGGTTGCATAAAATATATTCTTATTTATTCTCGTATGTAACTACAAAAAGTAATGCAATATTCATTTCAGAACGAAATTCAGTGCGGAAAACGTTTCATGGCCGACTATAAGCGAGTAGATGATCACATGAATTCGTAGAAATAATGTCAATCGCTTACATCTAAAATCCTCAATACCATGTATTAACAGTTACGCACCTACTCTCAAACCACACCCTCCTGAGAGGAGAAAGACGAGAAAAAAAATTGTACAGCTCATTTCATTGTTAAATTCGAATAATATATCGAAGCATTTTTAATTTTCTACAACGAAGTCTTGATCAGTTTCAAACATGATCGTGGAAAAAAGGAAAAATATGATTTGTCACTTGTTCGTTTACAACATGTCGGAAAAAATGTTCATTAGTTTAAATGCACCTGACCAATATTCAGAAGATATGATTCCAACTTGAAGTTTGAATATGAGAAAAAATCAAGGAAGAAACATCATGGTTGTTAGTTTCCGTGGGTTTTAATATGAATACAAGTTTGGAAGGTCTTATCTTGAATATTAACAAATAGAAGGTCTGAAGAAGTTCCTAGGAACACAAGAAAAACTCAGAGAAGCTCATTGGTTAGATACTAGATTTTATGAATGGAAAATCCAGCTAAAATGAGCTTTTGTGATGAAAAACATACCACGAAAAATTCCAAAGCGACTGTGATAATTTTGAGTAGTTCTCGAATCCATGAAGAGCATCAATGGCAACTTTTTATTACTAAAAAATAAACTAAAAAGATGTTTTCTCTTGGAAAAAATACAAAACAAAAAGCAAAAATTCGAGTATGACTTTTTTGTTTGCCATTTTTCCTTAATAATTTATTACTTTTAGTTTATTTTTCATTTAGTTTATCGATAACCTAATGTTAATTTTTGCTTTCGAACATCACAGGCGGTACATTTCGTTTTATAAGAATGCGTGAATGTGATTGTTGTCGTTTGAATCCTATTGTTTAAACAAAGAAATTTTTCACACATGATGCGAATAGTTTCTTCGTTAAAAGTTGAGTTAACTTTTTTCAACGCTACTTGAGATCGACCAGAATTTCAATCAATTCGATTTCGATTCTGTAAGTATAGACAATTCAATAGAATGCCGCCATTTTAGATGTAACTATTGTAAATCAAAAACGGAATATGTTAATAACATCTAGAATTCAGATGTTGTTGTCGATATGGATTTGTATAGATCATGCTCTGAGTAGAATTCAAACAAAAAGAAAACCATTCCAAAGATTAGCTTAATAAAATCAGGTACCATCTAAGAAATCTGAAACGAATATAAATCGCATCGAATAATGCTTATCGAGTATATACCATATTAATTGTGTATTTAGCCAACTCAAAGTTTGACAGTCGCCTACTCACAAGACCTTCACTAAAATTTACCGAATAATATACAATCACCAGCAAAATAACTTGAAACGATGTCATACTACTGCACAATTTTCTATTTCGAGTCACTGACTAATGGATAGGTCGACATAACATCTGTCATGCACTTTCTTTATATGATTGGTAAGTACTTTGTGACGAGATTCATCGTACAAAACTATATTAGTTAATACATAAAATAATTAGTCGTCATGAGTAAATTGAAAAATTTTTAATGGGAAGAGTGCTTCCTTTTACCATGGTAAATGGGAAAATGTTTTTCTTTATATTATTATGAAATCGATAAGACGATATGATTCTTGTATGTTCACTACGAGAATTTGAAATCAGTGACATGATGTTCCCACAATTACATAATGAAAACAACATAAACTCTGTCAAAATGTTATGGGGACCAATACTACTCTCAACTATCCATTTTGAAAAATAACCATCCCATTATGCTTAAGAATTATGATTTCTTTATTAACATTTTAAATCACTGACGTCGTAAGAAAGCGTGTCTTTCAGCATTAGACAAATAAACGAACAATTATAAGCAAAGTTGACAGCTGATTTCTTTTTCTTTTTCTACTTTACCATTATTTCTCTTAAAAAATATTCTTCATCAAGCAACTATGCAAAGCAGCAACCAGCATGAAACGATTTTGTTTGATTTCTGTCGCTTAGAACACCAAAGATTGCAAACATTTGAAAGAATATTTACATTATATTTCATCATAGTATTCGTTACAGACACTGCATTGATAAGCGTGTATTGAGCAAGTAAGCAGTAAAAACTTCGTTGAATTTTGAAGAAATACGAGGTGTCTCTATTAAATGAATTTATAAATATTCATCTTCAAAACAGGTAGCCATGCAGCGAGTCCGAAACATTGGATTTGATCTTGAATGCAGTTGCTTGCAGTTTATCAATGAAGTTTTGAAATAGAAGTTGACCAAACAAAACACTTTCATAGTTAATGATGAGAAATCTAGTGACACTGAAGGCTATTACTAAATATTTTCAAGATAAAATATTTTCTAAAAGTAGAGTGCTATGTTTGTTCGAAATAAACCTAGCCAGAATTCTCACCCAAACATAATTTTGAAAGTGCCTAAAGATTCTCCCATAACCGTCTAGATGCTTCAAGAACTACTTTAAAAAGTACCTAAATATTCGATGCTGTCTGAAATCGCTCAACAGTTCCCAAGCCTAAACCTAGATCGCTCTGTCTGAGCTCTGAACTGTTGTTGATGTTCGTAGGATGCTATAGAAACAGAAACTCTTACTCACATATGAAAATTGAAACTGTAGACTAGTTTTCTTAGGAAAGGTGTAAGAATTAACTGTGATAATGATCGAAATCTTGTGACTTACACGACAAGACGTTGGCAGTGACCCGACATTATTAGTTGTTTAACTAATACAGTGAAATAGGCACATTTGCTTTTTCGGTACATTGAAGCAAACAAACATTGCTTTAATACCGGTTAGAATAAAGTGCACACACTTTATTTTAACAGCTGAAAAAAGTGAAATTATGAAAACAGTGTGTCTTCATGATTGAAAACGAAAAACAAATCAAATAGACGATGAATAGAGTCAACGAACTCAAAACTTCTCTCTACAATGAAACTTCGCTCAAAAAATTGTCTCATAATATTTATAATATTAAGTGGTGATAATATGTGGCTCAGCATTATAAAATCATAATAATGCTGCACCAGTATCGTTGTATGATATTAGACAAAGGGACATCATGACCCGGGAGAAGAGAGGCATCGGGGGATTACGGTACTTCACCCTCCCAATCCTGAAAAATCTCTGTTTTTCCCAGCGAAGTACAATCGCATTTTCTATTCTCTTGCATACTTATCGCTGAGAAGCATGATCAGCTACATCCTCCCTCCAAAAAAAATTAAAATTTCTCTACCACTTTCAATCCTAACATTCGTAAAAGTACATGCCATTTACTTCGTGCTGTCAATACCAATGTATGAAGTCTGATTGGCCATTATGAACCTATGATGTAGCCAGAGAATGAGTGTCACCATCTTATTCATAATCTATTTTTTATATAGAAAAATTACCTTTAGACAGCCAACTACACAGTAACACGAAAATACTTCAATATGTTTGCTTTTATTGTCTTTACATCCCACGATGCTCATGTCTTGAATTCTCTTTAACTAAGTTGATATTTATTGACGCTCAAGGAAAAGAAAGAAAAATATAGTTCAAATTATATATCATGGGAAAGATGAAATAATTATTTGATGTGGCTGGTCATGTATCTTAAAAGATCATTCATCAGGGAAAACCTAATCGAGAAAATAGTGAAGAGTAAACAGATGGTGGTCGTAGAAACTTCCCATAAGATATCATTTTCGAATATTGAAATCTTTTCATGAGCTGAAACCGATTAAAACTCATTAATATTTCGTTCGCTGTTAATTAGAAAATGTGCACCTCAACACAATCTTTATTAAGCTACTCCGAACTATGAATTATTGATTCTTTTCTTTTTAATATGATAGGGATCGAGATCACTATAGAAAACAAGACAAATATTCACATCTATGGGTTCAAATCCGTCTGCTTATCAGCAATATGGAAATCCTGTTTTATCTTCCTTTGGTGGCTTCTCAATACAACCGTACTGGTTGTTCATTATTGAACTACTTTTCCTTCAAGTACTACAGCGTATTAATAGTCTGATTGAATCGGCATGCAAATCAAAGAAAAAGCACTTTTATATTACACTCGAAGTAGCAATGATCGGACCCGAGAAGACTGGTAAGTGATATTTATTTCTAAAACAACGTGCTACTCAAGAACGAAAGATCTGAATTACGAAATTTGTCGCAACTCATTTTCTTAATAGTCAACCTAAGCTAAGTTCAGCTTGGAAAACAAGCATTCTCTGCGTATCCATGGGCACTCATATTTTTTATTTTTATTTTAGTTAGAAAGCTCAAAAAATAATCATGATTATTACCGTTGCATAGAATTGTCTTTTATTTGAAACTGAGTAATTAGAACAAATTTTAACTTACACGAACATTGTCTATCATCATAATCATTATACCATCCATTACAAATAATCACGATGATTCATGCATGGCTATTTTCTCGGCAATGACTCAGTCAACTATTCTGATTTTTACAGCTGCTCAGTTTCGTTGTGACAAAACTGAAATCATGAGGTTTTAGTGATATTGAAGCTTGGAACATTGCAATCCTAATAGTGACAAATTCATGAAAGGTTTAGATCTTGAGGGCGAACTGTGGATGTGAGACTATTTCTTTTCAAGTAAAGCATCCTCGTCTTCTTCTTGTAAAACTACTGATTCATGCAAGTAAGTCATCATCATAGACGAAGATGAGAATAGATGTTCAAAAGCATATAATTACAATGTAATAAAAAAAATAAAACACTTTTTTCGAAAAGTCACTCAATATAGGATGTTATCTTATTTTTCTTTTATCACATTCTCCTCACGTCGATCTTCTACTTAGAGGAGTCTTCTAAAGAATCGGCAGGTTTTACTATGTTCATAATGTATGTTTAAGATTTCATTGAAATAGTCTCATAGTTTTGTAAATTACAAGAAAAACAAAGATCAAATTGAAGATTACAAGAGAAAAAGAAACAGAGATCTGTGGTCAAAATACTGTGCTCCACATCATTCTTCTCGACAAGAGTAAGCTATCCACGAATAGATGTATCTTTCTGCTAGGTTCTTGGTTGAGTTTTAGTAAATTTTTATACAAACTATATTATTTAAATTACAGGAAATCTTTTCGCAATTTGTCGTTGCGACAGAACGCATGAAATTTTGTAAACTTTTTCTGAAGGTAGAAAACAACATTTTTCTAGCGAAAAAGATATCATGAAAAGCAATGTATTAACATCGGACAGAGCGGAGATAGTCACATGTAATTATTTAGTTACACACTGAAATAGTTGGGACAGTGAAGAAAGTCGCTAAATATTGAGAGACATTTGACATTTACTGATTTCGGCTACGAAGTAGCATACGATCTATCGGACTAATTCAGCATCAAAATGTTCAACAGCGGATCGCTAGATATCTGATTCAGTGTGGTCTGTTATACTTTATGTCTCCTATAGACTTTGACACATCATATAAGACTTGTAAGCTTATTGGGCAGTATCTATTCCTTTATACAAAACATGGAAAACCTCTCTTTTTTTTCAATAAAATCAATTCAGTTTTTAAATAATTGATTTTCACCATGCAATTTAGGGAATACGTTTTCTCGAGCCTTTCAAGTAGAAGCACTCGGTATTTTCATCGCTTTTTCAAAAACGTTTCCTTGTAACACACCAAAGATCAAGTGCAGCTCAATTTTTGTCATACATTCAGAATGCTTTGAGACTCAATATTTTGTGATACTCATTCATTAAACAAAGAAAAAAGATAAATTCAATTGAAAGTGCTTAAAACTCAAGTAAGTTGATTAATTAGACAAGTAAAAAACAAAGGAAAATTGTTGTTTAGAATTTTTTATTTAATTTTAACTATTGTCTTCATTTGAACACTGATTGAAATCGTGACATAACAGTCAATATTTAATTAACAAAACCAAATGGAAAAACGCATATTGGTTTCGATATTTTTGCCTGAGATTACAGTAGATAGTGATTAAATGTATTAGTTGTTTAATTATTGAGTTTCATCGATTCAATGTATTTCGGATGAGCTGAAATCGAGTGCTTTATTTATCTAAAATATTATTATTCGTTCAAATTCGACTTTTCACTAAAATTTGAAATGTATACTTTAGGAGCTTCACCGCCAAAATACAGTATACTCGATTTTATTCTCTCTCTCATTTCTGTTGGTCATTTTGTTTTCGCTTGCTACCAACAAACAAGCTGTTCGTCAAGCACTAGTCAAAGTCCGTGGAATTGCTACAATGCTTTCGGCTATCGACTTCACAACTATGTTTTACCGAGTGTTATAGCTGTACTTGTCGAATCTATCATTCAAATAGTGAATACTTCCAGAGCATATAAGAAGGAGCAAGAAGATGAATCTCCACCGGATTCACTGAGAGGTCTCAAGTGGTTTTTACTTGGTACGACGATGCTTTTGAATACCGGAGTGTGTTTGGTATTTGTTCCTTTTTTTATTAGCAACACTTTACCGATGTTAATCGGCTATGTCTGGCTTCTAATTCCCATACTTGTTGGCCTGGTTCTGGTGTATGCCACTTTCATCACTATTGTAATAAATGGCATACAAAAGTTTGTAAACTGTGGTTGTGGCTATTGTGTGAAATTCTTCTTCGCACACTGTGTTGTTGGCTTTCAAGTTTTCGGATGTCTTGTTTTAGCCATGGCCTATAACTATTCACAGTACAGCTACTATGGTGCTGATTATACGTCTGTCATTGGATACGAAGCTCAGTCAAGAGACACTGTGACCTGGTTTAATGCTCTTACTAATAGTTCTCAATTAACAATTCATAATATTCTGACCGCTTTATGAAAAGAGGCAACGAGTTTAACTGTCTCTGATACGCATGAATTGACTTTTGTCTCCATATTTGTTTACTATGCGCTTGTATAAGTACTATGATATAGCAGAATTGCAACCAGTTCAGAAAAAGTAGGGTGGTTCAGTTTAAAACTCTTATGATTCTATTAAACGTCGTCAAGTTTTCAGATGGAGCATGGGGTGATTGTGTGTTTAAAGTTTTCTATTTTTAATTTTAAGAAATTTATGCATGTTGTTGTTCTTACTTGAGGAACTGATCAGATGTTTGAAAAAGTAATTACTAAGTACACTTTATTCTTTTTGTCGTTGCTTATGCGATGATTAAAGTTAAATTGAAGGGAAAAGTGAGACTCCTGAAGTTAAGTATTCCACCTATATTCGAGGTGTTCTTGAACTGCAAGAGAAAACTTTTTTAATAACTAGGTGACCTCTCGTGCTTTTACCTTTGAGCGAGTGTAAGTTCTAATATATATTTTTGACATCTAAGTTCTGATCATTAATCTCGAGATGTGAATGAAGAAAAGATTGATAAATCCAAATTAACATCTTATTAACTTAATATCCAATGGTAAACATTAAAGTGAATATTTTAACTTTATTTTACCGACTTAAAATCATAATCAAATTTTCTGCTCACTTTTACATTTAATAACAAAGATAGTTGATCAATCGAATGAAAATGACGCTACTAACAGCATATATGACAGAATTCTAATTTCTACTTTGATGTTAGCATGTGTTGCCTATTTTAGCCAAAACAAAATCGATTGTATAAACAAGGGAAAGTATTATATTTTTAGGACAATCCATAATTAAGATTTTCTAAGATTGATATGTTTCTTAATCAAGACGAGAGATTGTTGTCGAAGTCTTTTTTCATTGGATAGCTACAATAAACTTGTGATAAGTTAAATACTTTTTATTACTTATGATGTTGATACAGTAATCAAAGACGTTGGGTTTATGTTATTATGATTCGATATTCAGTTAGAAAGATGACAGATTTATTAAAGTATTTTTCTTCTCTTATTTTTATCAATATTAAATTGAAATAATACACATTAGATAATGGAAATATTGGTGTAAGTAAGAACAAATTCATTCTTTTTCATGCAGTTATATTTTTAAAGGTATTTTCTATGGCTCAATAGAGAAATTGTGTCACAAAACAAACTCAATCGTATCTTTTTTATCATTAAAAATAACATAGCATATAAAAAGTCTACGATATCTTGATGTAAAGCATTCTCTGAACCAGTTTTGAACAAAATAGAAAATAGCGTTGCAGAAGTGGAACACAATTCGAAGAGGATTATAAGTTGCATATCAGATTTTGTCCAAAAAGTGGAATATATGTATATTAAGAGGGAAGAGTTCCAGTACCCGATGGTATACATATATTGAGTTTTGTTCTGCACGGATGATATTGATAGAGGGCGCCATGTTCCTTGCGTTTCATTGTACACTACAACGAATGTGGTGGTAGTTTTCGAAATTATCGGTGTGCAACAGAACTTGATAATATATATACCATTGGACAGAGAATATCTTCCTCCATAAATCTATATATCCCGCCTTTTGTAACTTAGAATCAGTACACGTATTATTTACTTCGTAATTTATTTACAACAATGGTAAAAGCATAGAATCCTGGCTTAATTAAGCCACTGATTTACAACGACGCCAGTTGGTTATGAGTTGATTTAAAGATTATTGTGAATGTGAAGCATGAATGGTCAGTGCCAAATAATACAATATTGTTTTGTGCTGTTTCTTTTAGGCTAAAGATTTTGCTGACGACCAACTTCAATTGCCATAACTTCTGATAATTAAATTTCATGTGATTGTTTTAATATAGCTTATAACTATTCGTCTATCAACGAAACTCAATTCAGTTCATTTGATCTCTCTTATGCGAAGAATATATGAAATCAATATTCACTCAAAACATTTGTCTATGCGAGAGGCCTTAGTTTTCAAATAGAACTCTATGAACTTTCTCCATCGAATATGTTAAATATCCTCTAAAACCATCTCCCAACTGAAGAAAATACCGATTTATCGGAAATAGTTAAATAAAATGTATAAAATTTCCTTAAAATTTCGTCTCGATTCTCTCATGACCATTCTCTGACTTCACATATGAGATTCTGACATGAATTTTCAACTAGTTCTAACCCGATAACACTATACCAGTGTAACTTCAATGAATTATCCAGGGAAACAAGCATCGATGTGTACTAGAAGTTTTCGTTCTTTTAACAGTTACAGATGGGCTTGCGTCTCCTTTTCATACTGCCACCCCTTAATTTAGTAGTAAGTACGGATTTAGGATAATATTATTAATATAGTATGATTATACACATTTTATCATTAGAATACATCTCCATTCATATATAATCAAGTTTCTGCTTTTATCTAGAAAATGTGACATTATAAGTATACGCAAATACGATCACATCGTATATAAATACTTCGTTTTGTTGTTAATGTTCTTTGAATAACTACACACCGTACTTATGTACATGCATAGTTCAAGAAACATTAAATTTTATAAGAATTCATTTTTAATTCGATGAAGAACAACAAAATCTTTCTACTGATATGAATATCTGCACTAATATACTCGTTCGTATCAAGTGAATATGACTAATGTCTACTGTTGCAGGTACTAAAGGCAAAGTATTCGTCTTCAATTGTTTAAATAGTACAATCGACCGGGCGATGAAATTTCTCTGCGTTATTGACATTGGAAAATATCTTTATGTAAAAGAAAACTAACAAGTTATTCTCATTCGAGTATTGATATTTGATTCAATTAAACATATAATACTACAATAAATTTCTATTGTGTGCATCTTGTAGGGATCATGTTAAATTCGAATAACATATTAATAAATATCAATTGGAAATATCACTCAAACAACATTGGTTAAAATACCATTTTTTGTCATTTTCTTGTTGTTGGATCGTGCTAAAAAAAACTTTCTTTTAATAGTTATGACTAGTAAAAAGTCTAGAATATTCTAGATATAATAAGACTTCAATTCAAGTTGAACATATAATGTTATATCAGTTCTTTATTTTCATATTTTAGATTTAATTGGAATCTTGCTTGACATATGAATTTATACATAAGTACCTATATAAACAAAAAAAATTAAAAATTTGATCATTTATTTAAATCATGTTGAAGCAGAGGAAATCTTCCCACAATGATCTAAACAGTGGCTATTAATCTTTCTTGCAACAGCGTACAACCATGATGATAGTAATGACAATAGGAACGATGATGTATCTTGCTATAACAAGAACGATGGCAGCCCGAAACAAATTCCCTTGGCAATATGTCGCCGAATTTGTAGAATCACTACTTTGTACGCCATTAGCCTTCGCTCCGAAAACCCAAACATTTCCAGCCACAAACCAAGCAAAAAAGAAGATATTGAGAATAATAATCATCAGAAAAATAACAAAAAAGGTCAGACGAGCAGTTGATTTGTCATCACGTTGATAAATTACATTAGCATCAATCACGGCTAAAATAATGAGCAATGCCGATGCATATGATACAGCTCCATGAACGATCAAAAACGGTGCAATCATTGGTTGTATTGGACATTGATTGTTATACTGGATACCATGACCGAGTTCCACACTGCCAATCACAAGCTCCAGAATAATCATAATGATGTGTAGTTTTGAAGTATAAAATTTGATGATTGTATCGGGAAGTTCACTTCTCTGGCTACCAGAGTATACTTTTTGAGGAGAATTACTCGTCATATACGGAGCTGCTTTCACGTCAAGTTGATGTCAATTAATTGAGATTGAGTGGATTGTATTTTTACTATAAAAGACAAGAAGAGATTGCAGATCTCTGTGTATTTTAACGTAGTAGTTCTGTTAAAAAAAGAAGCTAGTGTGCAATAGGTGTACAAGCTCTACCTATGATCACCTCTCTTCTTTAACATCATCACAAATTAGAATTTGATTGAAGTAAATAAATCGGGTATAGAAAGGATATGTACTTTTTATTAAAAAAAACACGCCGTACTTTTTATTTAAAGCAAACTACTCGATTCTGCAATCAACCTCAAGCAAAAAAATAATCAAGTACACTGAAAAAAGAAAAGTAATCAAAAGAATAGCAAGAAAAAAAAAGAACGCTATGTGTAAATTGTACGAGGAAGAGCTGGAAGAGTAGGCGAACTGCTCGATTGATGGAATGATTGATGAGAATTCGGTTTTTTATACAATAAAGCAACGGAAGAAACCATGCACTGCTCAGGGTTTTCTCTTGCACTATTTTCTTAGTCATTGCTCGCCCAAATTTACTTACATATTTGATTATTATAACTGTGAGCATTATAACCACATAGTGTAATGATGTTCAACAAGAATAGAGTTTGGACAAAAATATTTTTTCGTGATCAGACGACTTTTATTAAAAAGATAAGACTTTTCGAAAATGTTAAATTATCCTGGATACTGCTAAAATAATACAATTATTTCTCCTGTTTCGATTAGATTGACAATGGCTTTGAATAGTTAAAGTCGTTTCGAAGATTTTTGAACCTTTTTCTTTGACATATTTGAGTGTGAGTGTCATCTGTAATGAAAGCATTGTCACATGGCAGCATATGTCAAAATACTTCTGACCTTTGAAACATAGATTGATTTATGAAATCAAATTTGAAAAAGTGTTAATCAAAAACATTTTTAATGCACAGAATAAACAGCAAAAAAACCGTGAACTCTATCGTACAGGAGTATCAATCATTGTTTCAAATGTTATTATCATAAAAAACATGAATTCAATCACGATGAATCTTCGACTAAAGATTTTAAACAATGAAATCAACTTTCAATTGAGCAGTTTCAAACTTCGAGTTCTTTATTCATCAAGATCACAAAAAGAAACAATCTATACTTCAAAATGCAAGATTTTCAATCCATTCTTTATGCGATGCATTCGATCTCATAGATTTGTTTTCATTCAATAAAGCTTGTTGAACATATTTTTGTTTTGGTCCGATCAGACTAGTCCATTTAGTTGTCTTATAAAAGATAGTTTCGTAAAAGAAAGAATTTAAATCAAACGATAAGAATTTTCGATTCGCAAGGTGAGAAAATGAAATGTTGACGAGAAAAGAATTTTTTTCGAACCATCCTTTCAAGAAATAGCCAAAGACAGATTTCGAACAGCAGAATAAACAAAGATGGAAAAAGACAAATCTGAACCACGTTGAATTGTACTCAAATTTTTGTGCGTAAAAAATTTCATATCCATACCAAAAGAGATGATTTGTTCTTGCTACTCATGTTCGATATTATCTGCAGCAAGTAATTCTTCAATGGTATACTACATGTTAATTAATGATGTTCGGGGGATACATTGAACGATCAATTCATTGTTTCAAGTTATTAAAATGTATTGAATTTTTGAACAAGAATTTTGTAAACTTATACGTGTTGAAAATTTTCTTCATGCCAAAATCAAGTAAATCGTGTAGAACTTGAAATAGTAATTGATGAAAACAAATGTTCATAAAGAATTATCGAATCTATCTAATATCTAAAAGAAAACATTGTTTGGTATTCAAATCTCGAAAAATTCACATTTCGTAAGCAACAGTTTCGAAAAATTAAAATATAGAAGTAAGAAACGTCGAATTTCTTGTAGTTCATAGTATAGGTATGATTACAGCTGTAAGATAGCGTGTGAGTAAGATTGAAACTTCTTTATTTTAAAAGTTTACGACCATAAATCAAGAAAACGAACAAATCGAAAACGAAAGTAAAATAAAAGACAACAGATTAATAGATCGTTGAATGAAAGGACATGATCATTCGAGATTTTCCTTTTGGAGATGTGATATAGCACAATTCGAGTTTTTTCCTATTCAAACTCACATTTCTCTCTGTATTTTTCTTTTCTAGATTCCGGCAGTAATTCAAAAAGATCATAATATCAGAAACAACTGAATCAATTTGTTGAAAATGAGTTAAATTTATTGAATATCAATATTTTCACTCAGAATTGGTAACGAACGCTTGAGTTGAAAAATTGATTGGAAACAAAACGATTTTCTGTTTTCTCCATTTCACTTTTCAAAAAAAAAAGTACTTAAAAAAAATACATCAACCCATGAAAGATCAATAAAATTCCTGTTACTTTATTATTATTGTCTTTTATAAAACGTTTAAATCATGTACTGAAATGCATAAATATTCAAGTTCAATTTGAATCGAATAGAAATATTTTGTTAAATAAGAATTTTGAATTGAACCATTCAATGAGACAAATGCAGTACTTGTTACCATAAGTCTTTATTTTCCAATGAATTTTGACATTCAACAAACTACACTGAATTTTAGGTTCTTTAGAGAAAACGGATGATACAAAAGGCTCGAGTTTTGTTCGTTAAATTCACATAATAGAATTATCGAAGATTGCGTAGATATGTTTGAGAAAATGTTTTTTTCTTTTCTGATCCAATTTCAACTCGAATAAAAATACAGATAATCAATTTATTTCGTATGATTGTAATCAAACCATCATTATTATTAGGATTCCTGATATTAACCCTTAAAAGACGAATTTCCATTCCAGTGGACATTGTGATAAGTTCAATAAAAACTGCAATAAGACCTTATATAAAGGAACCAATGTTTTCTTTAACTAAGAGGACCTTGGAGACCATACCGAGATCAAAATATAATTTTCAAGTGACTTTTAGATGGAACAATAGATCTTTTATCCCTGATGATTTTTTTAGTGTCCCTTTTTTTTCTTAAAGTTTTGTTTAATCATAAGAGCTACATGTAACTTCGTTTATTTTACGGAATATCCTTAAAAATACCATCAAGGTATCTGATGAAACCATTTCGTAAGTTTTTAACCAAACTACTCGCAGATTGCGCCATCACAACGAAAATCCTCCTTGGATGGGATATTCAGCCTCATAGAAAAATCGAAACAAAGGAATTTTAATTTGAAACGTTGCTCATACGTAGCTCAAATGATGTTTGGAGTGCTCTGAAATTTTCATCAACAATGGTTGTTTTCTTCTCGAGATACAGAATGTTGCAAAAAAGTTGGTTTTGGGTAGGTTTTTGCAAAATGTGGCCAGTTTTTTGGGGTATCAAATATCTCAACAAAAAAGTATCCGTTTTGGGTGAAAATTTCACGGTGAGTTGAGGACTATGAAACTTACTTATGGGGAAAATTTTAAATTGAAATAACTATCTTTTGAGTTTTTACATGGCCGGATAGCTCCCCTAAAGGGCATTGCACATCTCTGGTAGAAAAGCAAGGTAATTCTTTTTTTAGCTATAGTATGAGTATACTGGGTGTCCATAATCTCTATTTTTGTGATTAGCTTCCTTCTATTGTAAGAAAAAGTCCCTTCGGTTTTTAAAAGTTAAATACATTAAAATAAGCAACGAAAAATACTTTCGATTTAATTTCTTCTTCAAAAAATCAAAAGTATCTTTAACGAGTTCTGCAAGAAAATTGTTTTTTATGGAAAAAAAGATTCAAGAGTTGATGTTTCCTAGACGAACTGATATCGTTTTGATGAATATGACTGTTAATCAATCACTGACAATGAGGGCTTTTTAACACGTCTTCTATGATATAAACATTGCGTTTAATAATAGTTCAATTATTTTATTCACTTCTTGCATCAACATAATCAAGTATATTATGTGCACCGATTTCGAGCGTACTTGACAGTCAATGTATATGTATCTATATATATTGATTCAATCTTCTCCCTTCGATAATAAATCTCGAAATGAATCTTTCGATTTTATCCTCATCGATTTATCTTTTCATCAGAAATCCCATGTTTCTTCTTACTTGTATTCATTCAGAGATATGTCACCAGTATGATTATTAAATGATGAAACTAATATGACGTTTTCTGATGGGTGTTATATGTAAATAAAGATTATAATCAACATTTGACTCTTATAATATCGTCTGCATTTATTGAGTATTTTCTTATAACCCCCGATAGTTTTGTGTGCTATCAGTAATACTTATATTCTTAACTAACGAACGACATTACCATTGATTGAAACTGACTCTCATCTACTGCTACTCAGGAAAAAATCTCACCTGAAAATTGTTTTACCACTGAAAAGAATTCATGTTTCGATGAATGAAAGATTTCACTCTATAAACTTTGTTCAGCCAAGATGTCATACTAGTGGACTAACACTTTGTAGTTTAGTGTCCAAGCTATAAAGTTACGTTTATGGGTGCTTTTGTGCATTCAACAGATCCTAACTATTACTTCAATGTCAATTTACTGCCCTATTTGATGTGCTCGATATCATTCATTGATGGGAAAATATTATTGAACTGTAAAAACCTGAAAATAATTGAGTAATTTTCAAACACTTAAAGAAGCACACGAAATGTTTCATGATTTTCACGTGTTTTAACGATTTTAAACGAGATCTGAAGTCTTGTTTTTTTCCATTATTTGTTAAGGCACTCATTGCGACTCGGTGTATTTTTTCTAGAATCCTAAAGAACATCGTGATGAATTTAGGCACGCTCAATGATTATCTTAACCAAGTCCACAATTAGTGTACGCGTAAGAGTCAGCATTTTTACTTTGTAACTCATCGACCAGTGATATTATACACATCACTGAAGAAATCTTCATATTGTTTCCTCTTGATCACATCAAGTCGAGAGGCAGTTATTGAATTACTTTATGATTTGCTATCATGCTGACCGAAAACATATTGGTTTACAGCGACATATTTTTCGAATTTTATGCACCGTATAGTTTATTGAAAACGAGAAACATTCGACGCATCTTTATTTCATATAAATTCGTAAGAAAACACAGGAAATAGAACCAAATTGGAGGCTGTTTATAGCTAGACGGCGAGCACAATTACAGTTCTTCTACATAATTACCAGGAAACAAGCCTATCTGACCATTCAGATTACCTTTGCACCAATTATCAATTCGTCGTTGAAGTAAAACGATGATATCACCTAATACAATACTGTTAGCGAATGCGATTTAGAGTAGCAACAAGCACATACCAGGTTTAATAGTTAACTCATCATTATGTACTGCATTATAAGGATATAACACTTTTAGTTGTATCTCTGGCATTTCCATGTTTGTGCTTGTATAAAATCTGTCGAAAAAAAGTTATTATAGTTAAAGTAAAAGAGTGAAATTGTACGGCTTAAAGTGGATTTAAATCATTGTTGTATGCAGACAAGTGCAATAAGTGCTGTCAATATGATTGCACGAGAGTGAAACAATATCTTTTTATCGTCATAAAAAGGGATAGCTGCTTCTCTTTCTGCTCCTCGTTTTCGTATCAAATATCAGTGTACTGCAGTACAAGATGAATAATTGTCAACAGATGCACATGACCCAATTCATCAAGCAAAATATCCAATAAAGTTTTTCAGAACAGATCGATGAATCAATGCCATTGGTATCGTTTATCTTACGAATTTCTATTAAAAAATCCATCTTGTTCGATGTTTTTGTATATATGCATAGTACATTGCGTCATATAGAATTTTTATATCTTGAATGCATGAATTACATACAGACAGTGAACTTTCAACGTGGATTGAATAGTACTCTAAATTTATTCGACTGCATCAAGCTTTTCCTTCCTTACGCTGAAAAATTGATAATCATTTTATCAGCATTTGACTATAGGTGTAAATGAATTTCAAAGCTACGCATATAAGAAACCGAATTACATAGAAAGTAAAAACGTTTGACAATGAGAAAGTGAGACGAAATAAAATTCAAGAAAAAAAAAGCTGCTCTATATTTTTCTTATTCTCCCTCTTAATTTAATAGTATCGGCGACTAACGACAGCTCTCATACAGAAAATATTTGGAATTAAATGGTCGAGGATAACACGACTCAAATAATTTCAAGCGATGCTTAACTTTGTCATTCAAACATAGATTAGAGTTATATAACAACCCAAGAGCAAGTTGATAGAGTGACCGGATGTATTCCTAGTAACAATCCACAAAGACGTAGTTCTGAAGCTTATCCGGCACATAATGGATTCCATACAACTTAACTAACAATCAGAATCAGAGCAACTTTCGTATACGTTTACGTGTTTATCAATATTCGGAATTCACTGAATCAATCCATCAAATTAGTAGCAGATGTGTGAAAGTGGTATGATAAAAGTCAAAACATTTCATGATCATTACACTTGTGACGAGTACCAAACTCCCACATATGAGTCATCCCTGGAAAACATCCGGTACACTTGAATCGGAACAGTCAAGAGTATTTCTTGGGCTGCATGTTTGAAAATCTTGTTGAATGGTACCAATTCAAAACGAAGAATAAATGAGTACACACCTAATTATTTAGTTGTCAAGGCCAGACAATGAATGAACAAAATTCTCTAGAGGCGACAATAGTGTCCAAGAAGCAAAACCAATAACAATTACTTTTCATATTATTAGCGCGTATGAATGCAAATCTTTCCGAAATTCATACTGCTCAAACTTTGATACCAGATATTATACAGAATCTTCCAAAGCTGCTATTCACGTATTTATGGGAGAAAAATCAGCTGAATTTTAAACCCTGTTCACATTGGATGTAATATTTCCAAAGTGAATATTATTTATGTTTTCTTCTTGGTTGATTATGTATCAAAGCTGGTCATGAATTTCAATTTCAGTCAGGTTGAAAGTGGGTTACACTAACCATAATATTGACACTATTCAATGTTTACTTCATGTTGGTAACTAAGGTGTGTGTGTAAGTGTCAGAATCAATGGCACCGAAAAGCCCTTCACTCACACTCATACGAATACTCCGGCATTTTCATTAATAAATGCATATTCTCGCACCCACATTATCGCTCTGCTAACACTTCTTTCGTATACCTTCCAAATCAAGCAAACAGACAATATTATTTTTCGATACACTAAACATTGAAAACAGCATGCCTTGAGCTGTTTTGCTTCGTTTACTTAAAATGGGTCATAGGGAATGGAATACCATTCTTTTTGAAAATCTCTGTTGAAATTTAACAATAGGAGTAAAAGCATCTACTACTTCGAATGGGGTTTTTGATTGCTCTTTGAGAGTATACCCTTTACTAACATGCACTTCACGCGTTGACCAATTTGAAGTTTGCTATGATCTATTTTAGAAAGACAAGCTTTTATTATTTTTGTTTTGTATTTCTTTTTTCTTCAAGCCAAATATACTTCATTTTTTTCTCTCCGATTCAATTTATGGTGTTATTACACTGCTGTCACAGAAACAATTGTTCTCATAGGATTTCTTTTTTTTTCATGTATAGAGTGAAAGAAAGCGCGATATGTTTTAAACAAAAATATCATCAAGTTTATGCGAGAAGTAACGTCAGCACGCTTTTTATACGATTGTGAGTGAAAGCTTTAATCTCTTCATTTACAATTAGCGATGTACAATTGACAATAGAGGAAAATAGTTCTTGTGGCAGACGTTGAAAAAAACAATAATGATGTCTTCTCACTGGTCTGGCTCGACCCTTACATCAAGAATTCAAAGGAGAATATCGATGTGATAAAACGGTTTCGAACATAAAGAAGTCATCGCAAAATATTTGACGATGCAGATACATGCAAGGAAATTATTCAATCTGAACCAATTAATCATAAAATAGTACTAATTGTAAGTGAACTGTTGAGCTCGTATACAATACCACGCATTCATCAATTTTCACAAATTTTGTCAATATATATTCATAGTATGAATAAAGAGTAAAGTGAAGAATGGAAGAAAGCATATTCCAAGGTCAAGAGACTTATTTGCATCACTTAGGTAGGGAATTATAGAAGCAAATAGAAAACATCGTTCCTAATTTAGTATGAGTTCACTCAACAGTTTTTATAGTCAAATCAAATTCAACAGAATATGAATCAACTTTGAAACGATCTTGCTAAATATAAATTAGATTTAAAATAACATTCTTGGAGTTGGAAAGAATTGCAATAGAGTTTGAAATTGACGCTACGCTGATTATAATCATTCACTGTATATGAAAAATAGTGATACATGCTATTTCATTACGTCAATATTGCCTCCATCATTATGAATAATTTTCGTTTGAAAATAAGAAAAATTCATCTTTCATAACACAGATAAAGAGTGTGATTACGGACATCACCATTCTTGTTTCACAAATTCGTTGCTGTCACGTTTGAAGGAATCACGATAAGAATGACGAGTCTGTGGTGTTCAACATCTTCCATGCTAAATGTTAGTGATGAATGATCAACTACAGCACTGAATGGTCAATTGATGCATTCTCAACTACTAATCGATTGTTTTCTTCGTATGAAGGCGATTCCAACAGACAAAGATGAACCGATTGATTTGATGAAAAAAGAATATGCGAATAATAAATATGAATTGACAATAGTCCACGAACTTCAAAAAACCTAATCGTCTGATCAATCTTTATGGTGGTATACACGTAAATCGTTCTTGCATCGATATTTGAACTACTCTCTTCGCACACAAGATATTGATGCATTGTTCGTATTTCGATTCTTCATTCGTGACATTCATGAACAACTTAAACACTATCAATGCACATCACCCATTCTAGTCTATCATGGTCAGTTGATATCAACGAAAGAGCTCCAAATTCTGAAATCTTCAATTGGACTATTCATCTCAATGAATTCCTTTCTCTCGACTACTACCAATCGTCAAGCCTCTTTGTCATTTCTTTACTCTTTGACCCCATCAGATGATTTGGAACGTGTATTATTTGAAACCAATGCCAATCCTCAATAGGACGGTATCAAATCATTTGTTGATATAAGGTCGTTGAGTTATTTTCCATACGAAGGAGAAATATTATTAATGTCGGGATCCATCTTGCGTATAGTCAGTTTGATGTTGGTGAATGAGGAATTTCGATTATTCTATTCATGTTATGCAGCAACAGTGATCATGATTTACAAGCTGTCTTCGATTATATGAAAATGCAATACAGTTACTCCGATACAACTACTCTTTCATATGGTTTTACACTAGATGAAATGGGCAAAGTTAATGAGACAAAGAAGCATTTTCAGCGTCTACTCAAAGGAATGCCACCAGACCACGGACATCCTGCTGCATGTTATCACAATCTTGGCAATATATTAGAAAGAAGAGGCGATTATGAATCTAGGCTAAAGTTGCAACAGAAAGCTCTAGAAATGATGTGTCAAACATGAAAACCTGACGATTCAGATATAGAAACTATCCACAACAGTATTGGCGCTGTTCAAATGAAGACCAGTGATTACACGCAGGCAACGAAGTCGTTCAAACAAGCGTACGAGATTTTGAAGCAAGCATTCGGTGAAGGTCATCCTAACATAGTTTTGTGTTTGAGTAACTTGACTGGTATCTACCAAATACACGGAAAAAATGAAGAGTCACTCAAGTGTCTCGAAATAGTATTGAGAATTCAAAAACACCATCTTCTAGCTGATCCTTCTACCATGGCCGATACATACCATAATATGGGCTGTATCTATCCGAGTCTCAATCAACTTGATCTTGCATTCGAACATAATGATACATCGCAAAAAATCAATCGAAAATGTCTACCCCCTAACCATCCTGCGATTGCCATGACATCGAGCACCATTAGTCTCATTTATGAACAGAAAGGAGAATTCGAACAAGTCCTTTCATATCTACAAAGAGCAGCCAACACATCCCTCTATATAACATGTTGAGAGGCTAATTCAACGTGTTTCCTCAAGATTGAAATAGAACTTTTATCAAACTATCTATCTCTCTGCAAAAGCAAAAACTAAATAAATAAACAAGATCGATATCAATCTAACTAACTACCGTATATTTCGTCGGAACAGTTGCCACGATAAATACAGGGTGAACAATATCAAATGTTATCGTGTTACGTAGTGTGATTTGACTATTTTAGAGTGTATGTGTGTATGAGAAAGTTCTACTACCAATCACATCTATCAGCAAGCAGAAATGCATGAACAGAGGTTGCATTGAGAGAAGCTTTTTGCAGATATTGAAAACAGATAGAGTTGAAAAATGAATGATTCGTAATTTTGAGCAGGATAAAAGGATGTGTTTATGCTAAATACAACAAAACAAGAGAAGAAATAAACAGAGCAAGTGATTTTTTAAAAGTATCTTAAGACGCACTTCCATGAGATTTACATAAAGCACAAGAAATTCCCCAAAAGTAATCAGCTGGCCAACACACAGCTGTTCCACTCGCGTACAATTCTTTCACTCTTTGAAACTGTTCTTGACTCAAACCAACGTTGCGCACCATCACACAATCGTTCTTGTCAAACGTCGGAGTACCAAACTGGTCAAGAAAGTCCTTCACATTTTTAATATGCTGTGGCACTGTCGTTAGAGCAACAGTCTTCTTAGCATATGTCGATTGTAATTCTGAGATCGCAGCCTGCAGTAATGTTTTTTCAACTTGTTCATTTGATGCACACCATTCCAGTACAACGGCATTTTTGTCATCTCCTTTCTTATCGTCACAATTCTCTTCATGCTGCTGCGTAGTAAGTACGATGTAGCCCTCATCGTTCGGAGCTACCCAAATCACGGCCGCATCTCTCTTCCAATTCCAGAGCACCCATTCGTTCATGTACTCGACCGAGCGATTGATAGATAGACAGCGACAGTGTTTCGAATAGATTGTAAATAGTTTGCAGATGTCGGCGAAGGTCAATTTGAAGGACGATATCCATGTAAGGGTTGTTGTACTACTGTCTTGCTGTGGTTTGTCATTCAAAGTGACGCTCACTGTGGGTGATTTTACTGATTCCCAGCACAAAGCTGAGTAGTGTGATGGAATATCAGTTCCAAGCAGAGAAAAATGAAACTGCTCATCCTCCATTTTTTGGACAGCTTGACTGAGTAGAGCCCGAGATAGGCCCTGACGTCGGTACTCTTTCTTCGTTGCAACATTGGTGATCCCACCACATGACAAGATCGTTGATCTACCATCATTGTTTTCAGATTGTAATTTCACACTCAATCGACACAGATGAACGGTACTGATAACCTTGTCACCATCCCACGCGCCGAGAGTATCAGTTGAAATGGTTTCCTTTGAATAGTAGCGTGTAAAGCAGTCTGGAGTTTCATCAAAAACTGACTGCCACAGAGACAGCACTTTCTCATGTTCAATGTGTTCCACTGGATGGTATGTAATTATTGCCGATGATAGCATGTTTATGGTAATCTCGTTCAGCTGAAAAGTATAAATACATAGAATCTTACAGTAATTTCGTAACTTTTTCTTTTCTGTAACATGATGTCACTATCTCGTCAGATGGCACGCTAGCACTGATGTAAAATGGAAATAAGTATACCATCATCACCGGTTAACAAAAAACATGGACGCCCTGATGAAGGCACGAATAGAAAAAAGGGTTTGGATACAAATTTGTCAAATAGAAATCACAATACTGATTCGGGACTCATACGGACACAGTAGTCATGGTATCTATAATCAATAAAGAGTATGAAATAGTGACAGATTTACGATTATTTGAGTAGGCTGTGTGGTGGCTCCATTTAAAAATCGAAGAGACATGAGAGAAAGACGAGTAGCCTCTGAATAATACGAAAACATTGCCATTCTGTATTTTTTCCGTACAAGTATCATCAAGGTACTTTGGTTTATTTTTCAAAGTTAAAAAGTAGCGCAGTGCTCAAAAGCCTTAAGTAGCGTTGATAATTTTCTTTTGTTCAAGGCACTACTTAACTTTAATAGTAAGCTTACCTTGGCTCAGCGTTTCTAGTGGAAATCTAAAAGTAAGTACAAATGCCCAGGTCAATCAAAACGGATATCCGTTACGGACCGTTGAGTGGACGCAGTTATACGGACCGTAATATCATTAAAATAAGCCCGTATTTTCACAGTATACGATCCTTTATTACTGTGCCCAGAGATAGTACCGTATTCGGAGCCGAATACTGTGAAAATACGGCCGTATACGGGCCTATTTTAATGATGTTACCGTCCGTATAACTGCGTCCACTCAACGGTCCGTCTTGTTCGACCTGGGTGGGTACTTTGTTTTTATTAACAAATGGTCTATTGGTACTTTGTTTTAGGTAATTAAGTACCTCAAAGTACCATAGACTAAAACTAATAAAGAAAACAAAAAACAAGGTTATCGTTGAATCAGTCTTTTATTAGAAATTTATTCTTGTGCAAAAGAAAACGAAATAAAAAATACAACATTTACAAATAATGCAAATATGTACACATATCTGAACATGTTGAAGTGATACTTCTGAATTAAGAACTTTACTATGATATGTATATATATATATATATAAGACGGAAAAAAGAATATTGCATACGTTTATGTTACTCACTTCATTTTTTCTTGTATAGTATCAAATAAATAGATTTATGAATTTGAAGAAAATAAATCGAAAAAGAGATAATTATGAAACCAAAACAAATGAATGAGATATGTGTTTGAATTATTTAAATCTAAATGGAGAATCGAAAATGAATTCGAGATAAGTAAAGAAAAATTCTCAGCTCCAACTACAAGTAAAACATGTCTACACATAAGTAAGAGGATTCTGGCCCAGTGTTCTTAATGAAAGAGTGTACCGAGAAAAACAAAATGTACGGTACCTTAATAAAACAGAATTTACGGACTGATATATAAGCTGCAGAAAAAAACAGTGTTTACGCTATACACACTGAAATGTCATTTTACACTTTGTTTTTAACAGTTTTCGAACCTTTATGCTTCCAAGAAATTTATCTATTAGGCATGTTCAAGCTGTGGATAAATGAGAGTGTTTGGTGAATGTGTCATTTGATGGGAACCCGAAAGTTGCTTGCGTGAAAGTTGCGCACGAAATATTATACTTAAGTTTCGTGTTAGAAAATAATCAAAACAACAAAAGATACAGGGAAACATTCGAACATTTTTAATCGAAATTCAATATGAATTATGGTGAGAGATGTATTATAGGTAGAAATGATTATCCTGTCAAATGACTAATGAATTTTGATCAGTCAATAACTGATCCGATTGATACTTTGACGCAATGAAGTTAAGCTCATTTTGAGAAAGAAAATGTTACTTATAAAAGAATAGAAAAGAGTACAAACCATACGAACTGATTGTTCTCTACGTTATTCAGTAGTGTCAACTGCTGTTCAATTCGCTACTGGTCGGACCTCATCCGCCCTACGTTTGAATTTATGATTTAAAAACTAAAATAAAGTCAATAATATTTTTTTCTATTAAATATTTGATAACATTTAATACTTCGTGCGCAACTTTCGTACACCCTATTGGATATCTTTCATTCAGTCAGATCTCTTTTTCTTATTTTATTTAAAAGCATTTTACTCTTATGTACTATCAATCTTCATGCGCTTATTAAATTGGAATATGAAATAAAAGTTTTATCTAGTGACAAGACGCCGGTTTTACGCTTCTCGTACACTTTGTACACCTTGGTCTAAAACTAGTGTGTACTGATGCAAGGTGTCCTGAAAAACAAAGTCTACCCGTGCATCCTATTTCAGATTTCTATTAAGAACATTGTTCTGGACAGTTTGATATTAATGGCATGAGAAATCAAATAAAGTGCATTTTTATTTTACGAAGTACTCTCAATGTACTTTGTTTTTTTTTCTAAAGTGCAAAACACGATACTTTTCAGAAATCGATGTTAACGTCGGTACGTTGCTTCTGCTTGGGGTACTTAACGTTTGAAACACTGTCTTACCTGTTTCTCGATGAGTCACAAATCATTAATGTGATCTCTATTTGAATAATTTGTAGCTAATCATTTTTCTCTACACCTGCCTCCATCATGGCGTCCATATTTTCCTGTAAATGGTATATTTCCGTGAAAAGGTGCCCATAGGTGTGTATATGATGATTTACAGACACTCGTGCACGCTTAAGGATTCACAAACTGCTCTCTTTATTTTCTCTAAAACATAGTTGTCTCTAGTGTATATTATGATATGTCATTTTGTGCTGGATAAAAAAATTCAACACAAATCTATCAGAACGATTAGAAATAGATTGAAGAGAAAAAATACTAAAGATACTTGACATGCATGCATCACAAATACATGCACTATCAAGGAGAGCATTTTCAAAAGCCGCAAGGTTACACTTGTTTTTCTATTAAAAAACTGTTAATCTTTTTTTTTCTAGAATTTCATACCAATAAGTCTAATGTTTTATAACCATATACTTGTATCACTGATTTATTATGATACTACACTATTACGTGTAAAGTATAACCCACACATAAAATGTATATTTCTATTTGCTTTTGACAATATTAGGTATTTTCAATATCCCGAGATCATTCGATATTTGTTTAGTTGCTTGAGACACATTATTTTTATTTGTATTTGAAGCAGAGATCGTAAATTGAAATCATTGATGTAAAATTTGATAGATGGTAAATTTATCTTTCTTTGAATCAAATTCAACTTGCGACAGATTTTTGACTTGGAAATTGATTATGAATAGGCTGAACTTTACCTCAAGATCACTCAATTATGATGAACTATAAACGCTAAAGAGTATGCATATTTCTTACGATGAAATAATTCTTTTCAAAATATAGATACTGTCCTGCACGATGGAACATCATACACTAAAGAAGACTACAGAAAGAAAAATTTCTCAGAACTATTTTCGAGTCATTCGAAATAGATATCAGCTTTTTTCATGATTCAATACCTTGTACATAAAAAAAAATAATTTGCCAATAAAATCCTTTTAAAATAATCTTGATACTGTATCTAGTCGGATTAAAATGTGGAATATGACGTGACCATTCTTGTTAATTATAAGAAAATTATTTTCCCTTCGATCATGGTCGGAACGTATGTATCCCTTGGTCATCTGTTATTTATTTCTGTTTCGTTGCAATAAAGAAATAGTTGTGATATTCTAAAAATACGGTGATAGTGTACTAGATGTACCTTAAGACTCTTCTGAAATTAATTTTTTTACTAAATATGATAAATCATTTCTTAGATGATTATTATCATCACAAATATATCAGCTAAAGTAGTAAAATTAGTGGTTATGGTCAATGAATCATATAAATATACCAACAACTACAGCAAATACCACATCCCAAGAAGCTCATAAGTATTTCAAATTTCAATGTTGAATATGTGAACCAGAGACTGTAATTAACAACGCAAATCAAGTCCAGAAACACAGTACAAAAATACCTATTACTCAAGTACAACCATCTTGGATAGGTAGTGACGGTTAAAAATCATATTTTCAGTGGTAAGGCTTACGACCTTAGATAGCACATGACCGAATCCACAGCAGATATTTTCTTCATTCAATAAAACTTGTCAGACTGCTGCTTGCCGGTGCTCATTGGCAGTTCAATATTGAAAAACGTTACGTGAAATTTTTACATTCAATATTGTTGTCCAAATCAAATTTTAATTATCTTTGTCATAGTTTACTCATAGCCTTCCATACTATTGGTATGCTCGACAAAGCATATCTATTCGAGCGTGATGCGTGATTAAACTTCAATCTCACCTTCATCTATGATGGATAACGTAAGAATCGAACACCCATCATGGTTTAATACGAGATTAATTGAATCGGATTTATATTTAACAACAGAAGACTATTATTATGAATATAATCGTGCCAATATTTGGCTTCTACGTGGAACAAAGCGTGATGTTCTTATTGATACTGGTTTAGGTGTCTGCAATTTGAAAAATCATTTAGAGAAAAAAGGACTATTCAATGATAATCATCAGTGTATTGTTCTATGTACACATTCACATTTTGATCATAGTGGTGGCGCACATCATTTCGATAATGTTCTGATTCATCAAGGTGATTATGATGGTTTACGTAATGGTGAGCGACCTTCAACAATCAACTGGTCTCTAGCGAATTTTTATCATGAAGCACCATACGAAAACTTTGTAGCAGAAAACTACAAAGTACCATCAACAGAATGCTCGCCAATATCCGATGGTCATCGAATAAATCTTGGTGATGGCGATAACGATGAAATCGAAATAAAACATGTTCCTGGCCACACGCCTGGAAGTATCGTTTGCTATTATCCGAGAAAGAAAGCATTGTTTACAGGTGATTTTGTTTATGAATGTGAAAATGGCTCGCAACTACTCGATAGAGCACCAACATCATCTGTTAAAGACTATGTACAAAGTGCTAAAGACATGATTGATTGGTTAAATCGACATGAAATAGATAAAGTTTATCCTGGACACTATGGAACAATGGATGTGAAGCAAGTAAAACAATTATTAAAAGAATACATTCAAGCAAAAGAATGATCAAGCATATCAATACAACATTTTGAATTGTTCCACCCATTTGTGTATTTAATGATGTTTATTTCATCGAAGATGAAACAATAACAGTTCACTTGAAGTTTCGCTCCAACGTATGATTAAATAGAATTAAAACAATAGATATTGCCGTTCGTGGAGTTCTTGCATAGATGTGAAGTGATAAGAGTAGAAAGGTATGGGTGTGTTCATCTAGTATTAATCTACAACGAAGTCCTTCCTAAGGTTCATCCTTTATGATGAACAACTGCACACAGTGTGTTTACATTTATAGAAACACTTTGACGTTTTCTAATAGTAATAACAGGAGTATCCTAAACTCCCATTAACTTCCTACATTTGATATTCACTAGAAAACTGTTCGGGTCATCGCACAATTCATTTCACCGATTCGAAAACGTCAGTAGATTCTTCAATCAATACGATATCGATCACTAATTTAAGAGAGCCAATGTAGAGTTCCTAAATGTAATGGTTACTTTTTTCAAAGTTGAAGGAGATTGTTGCTTGTTTTTTTTGAAATTGAATTCTATGACAGAAAATGTGAACGAAGCATTGTTTCTATTTATTTGCCTCATTCAAAAGTAAGTCGAATGAGGAAATTTCAATAAAACAATCTTTACTGATATCAGTATGATGAGAAACGATTAATTATAAAACATTTGACTCGTCACAAGTAACTTTCAGATAAATGAAGGAGCATTACGGAATTTTCATATCTTCCGGAAAGGAAGTCAAATGAATTTGAAGGAATATTTTCGAGATAGGACTCAGATACCGAAAAGCGATTCTATTCTGCCTTTAGATTTCTATTGCAGCATGAAGAAGTAGAAGAATCTTTACGAATTAAATTCGCGAGGTTTTCGTGTCTGAGTAATTTAGGTTTTACGGAACTGACTTAAGAAAATAACATGGGGTAGATAAGCGTGAGTTGGGGGTATTGATATTCTAAGAGAATATTGTTATATTGACGCTTTTTAATAGAATTATTCTTTATAAGGGTAGTTCACGGTACAGGATTGAAGTTTTCTAGTAGTCTTCATCTGAATTTATGTCATTGTAGCCATATACATCTGTTTTAATCAATCTCAGATCAAGATGTTCCTTTCCCAATATCGTTTTTGCAGTAGTCGTCAAGTTAATATTGTTCATGCCAGGTCCTTGGTTCCCTTGAGGGTTTTCATGAAGCCATGCGACCATTGCTAGCCTGAAGTCTTTCGGACGATATGAATCCGATGTGATTCTATATGCGATGGACGGTATCAATTGGATGTGCAATTAGATCATCATGCATAGGGCACGTTTAAAAATGGAATATGGTAATGAGTAAGATGAAATCGAATGAGCCAATGAATCACAGTAGCCGTCATTTTTAAGCGGCTCTCAACAATTGTGCGTTTGTTCAACATCTTATAAGCACTATTGCTTTCAAGATAAGCACTACTGAAAACGCCATTCAAGCGAGTACTCCATGACACTACATCTTCCAACCAACGATGAATCATGATAAGGGAAGCAGAGGGATAATAACGAAGGACAGTATCCAGAAAAAAACATGTGAACTGGTGATTTGAGCAACCACTGAGATTGAAGTGCATCGACACTATTTAACATTTGCAGAAATGTTTTGTGATACTCGTGAGCAAAGTCTTCATTTTTATCGTCAAAAAGCCATGTTGTCAGTTAAGTACTATCATAAGTTGCAAGTACCAAATCAATAATACTAACACCACCTTGCCCTAGATTCATTATATCTTCTTCATACTTATGAAACGGATGAGAAGGATGGAACCGCCGTCCGTAATCTGTCGATCCTAATCCATTAAACATTGTGCTGAACGTGCTTGTAATGGTATTCCACCGTGTCTGCTGAGCAGGATTTATACGGGCAAGAAGTAGAACTGACTGCACCATGTCAGTGAATGATGGTGCAAGACAAGCTCGATCACAAGAAAGCAAATTATAGAGGAGTGGTGTACCAGTACGTGCTAGTCCGCACAATACTAACGGAGAGAGTGTCTTGTTGGCTGTTGCTTTCAATTCTGGATGAGCAGCTACATAGTTGAGGACTTGCTTGCAGTTTCTATAATTCAGTTCGAGTCTCATAAAAAAGTGATGCCGACCGATCGGCAAGAGTTGATCTTTAGCTAGTATGATACGAGCTTTCAGTTTAAACGCGTGTAAAATATCAATATGATACCCGAGTTTGGATTTTCCTTCATCACTAAGATCATTGTGGCGTCGTGTGACAGTTGTATTAAGAACTGGTTGAGTCGTAGTATTATTCTCATCTTCAACAGACTGGTCTTTGTGAGTAGACTGTTGCATACTTGGATGATACGTGGACCTTTGCAAATTTTTCAATTATCTCCCCAATTCTGCTTGTAACGGTATTCAACATACTGACTTTTGTTGTGTGATCATAGTAGTAACCAGGCAAGTTTACACATTATTTACACTTTTTCTTCCTTTCCCGATCAACTTAAACTGATCCAAACAACAGAGGAGTCATAGAAAGACTGCAAATACTCAAACACTTATAATTTGTGAAGGTTGAGAAAACGATAGTTCCATGAACATTTTCTCTATCAAAACGACTATAATTTACACAACAAAACCAAATCAAAGCTAGATATACCTATTTTCTACTCCAATATTCTTTTTATATTCATCCTACACTGTACTGATTATAAGGTCTTATCTGCTAAACATCATAGGAAAAACATTGAGAAAAATTGAAAATTCTTTTCTGTTTTCTCGATTCAAAAGCTATTAAAACTATTTCAAAATATTACAACGCTATATTCTATCACGAATCATGATTATTGAAGATATGCTCATCGTAGACAAATTGTCAGAAAAATTTTGAGGAAAAGTCAATCGAATCCTAAGAAGTTCCAAGAAGTAAATACAATGAAATAGTTTTCGTTGCATTACCAAGAGGAGTTCTTTACGTGAAAATAAAACAAACGTTCTACTAGTCTAATGCTCCCTATTCTACACATTTGAGCAATCTTCATGTTAAACTCAAGTGATCCTGTCGCATTTTACATTTTGCTCTAGATTCCAGTTGTGCCGAAAACTTTTCAAGCTTTAATAAGAACATTTAGTCGAACTTCGCAAGACAAAAAATGAGACAATAAAATTTTCATCACTATCGGTTTACCACGTGAACATATTGTTAAGGAATTCCTAAAGAATTTCTGGAAAACCGATCACTTGTTCCTCTAGAGTGCTATGTTTGTCATCTTATTTTATCCGTATTGTACCTTAATGTCTGCTATGTGAACTGTGAAACTTGTAAGTATTTTCTGGCTTTCTCTTTCGAAACAAGACTATATTTCCTGAAAGTTTAATTCATCATCGAAAAATTGAATTTCACAATTTCAAGCTGAAAATTTTCCCTGAGACAGTTTTAGTGGACCATAGCCGTCTCCTGAAAATTTCACTTGAAGAGCATGGTCATTCTTTGAAATATCTCATGTTCAAATGAAACCACACCTTACGAACCGTTCGAGAAAAATGGCTACTTTTTACAAGTTCAACCGCTTGTAAAGGGGACATTATTTTAAATATTATATTCGTTCGTGTGATTGATAATAGCTCAGTATGATCGATAAATGATACAAGATCTGTCGCTCAAAAGAACACGAGAGATGTTCCAATTTTAAATGCAGTGAATAAACAAGTGTGGAATAATTTCAATACCGGGAAGTTTTTGCATACGACGCCGTTTTCATTGATGTCAAAAACATTTTCCAAACGAAGAGCACTCATAAGAAATATTTAATGATTATATGCTATAATCACAGCATGTTTCATTCGTCAAATTCCCTGAAGTCTAAATCAATCTCTAGAAGTAAAACCAAATCAGTATAATTATTCATCCTCCTATGTATCTAGACAAAACGTACTCTGTAGTTGTATGAGAGTTTTTACCAATTTGTAAAGATCTGAAGAAAGAAAACTAATACAAGAAGGTAATGAAGAAAATGTTTTGATTGCAATTTGACAAAATTATCAGAGGAAATATAATGAAGCTACTTTTATAATCTTCAGAAATTGAACGGAAACAAATTGACTACTCTACAAAATTTTATTGTGGTCTCAATAAAATTCTATAGAAAATCTTGCGTACGTCATGGTCAATAGTTTTAGCTTGTTTGAGCAATTTCTATATGGAAATAAAGCCCAGAAAATCAATTTAAGTTCAAGCTTAAACTTGGAATATCTGAATTCACTAGTCACAGAGTCTCGTTCAGCATTTCTTGAATCCGATACACTTTCAACATTGTAATGATGTTCGACTTGACATAGCTGAAACGTTTGAAAGAATAGTTTTGAAATATCATTGTTAAACATAAAAATACAACAAAATGAGGAGTTCTATCTCATCTCAAAGAATTTCGTTACTTATTCCATCACTTTTTTTCCTGTGATCTCTATCAATGAATATATTCTTTCAAAAGACGAAACACTATAATAATTAGATTCCTAACTAGAAGAATAAAAATGCTTCTCAAATAGAGCGATATCAATCGATGACCTATATGTAGTGTGTTTCTCAAACAAGTTTACAAAAGATATGATTAGACAATACTCTATGTAAAATAAATGTATGCCGGCTGAGAATGGCGAACGATGATTCATTGAAATTCAAATACATATCAATATGAATATAAGATTCAATTAATTAACTATAAGAATAAGAAAAGTATATTGATGAGTTCGGAATTCATAGAAACGTTTTAGAGCAAGTTTCTTTGTAGTAATGATCAATATCATCAGTAACAGCGATTTAGTATGCAAAACTTTAAAATTTAAAAAATCTCTTCCTCCTGATCAGCAGAAAATTGTCTATTGTTATCTGAACAGCATTCAAACAAACAAAACTAACTTATTAGCATTAGCAGTTACAGATTCAGTCTTTTAATAGATTTTAAAAAAAACATACTTTTCAGAATCTGTAGAACGAATTCGGTCCAATGAACTCCATTGTTTTACCATAAACTTCAAAATTAATTGTATATCATATTTTAAAACAGTCACAATATGAATGCAATATGAGACTTGTGTTCCTGATGTAGTGACTCAGAGATATATTTGACTAATCATAAGATTAGTCTAGTTATTTTAGATTGACTGAAGTAAAGCATGACTCATATCGTGAAACTGCACAAACTTGCGCGATTTAACAAATATAGCATGATAATGCTTGAGTAATTAAAAAAACCTCTTCCGATACTGACTCGTATTCATTCAATTCTCTTATTTTTCCTTAAGTATAAAACTGACACAATCATATATGTGACACGCTAATGAAAAATGGCGACTGTACTAAGTTTAACTTAAATTATCTTATGCTACTTTGGAATTATGTAGTTGTTACCATCCTTAAAATTTGAAACGAATACTTCATGAATTAAAAAACCCCACATGTCATCTTCATCCCGTTCTTACCGAACCTATATTTGACTTTAATGTCTATAGTGCAAGACTCAGAAAAGAGCAATCGTCGTCACCTCTTCTCTTTGCAACATGCAACACAATGCGTCATCCATTTAATTGCCAATCAGCAAAACGGATAAAGTCAATATCAAGTTTATAGATGACCAAAAAACAGATAAAAAAGATGACGGAAAGAAAAATGTTGTGAGAAGGAAACCATCGCATACGCACACGCACACCTACACGTACATACATTCAATTGTAATGTTAATATTGACGCCATCAGAAAACTAAAACGAAAATAAGTTGCACCAACTAAGGGATCTAGGAAAATGGGCGATGTGCTTTTGAGAAAAGAACAAAAGTCTTTTTTCAAAGAAGAGCAGATGGGAATATCATAGAGTGCTAGTATGAGATTAACAACAATTTTGTTAATACAATATTTTCCAAAAAATTAATAAATGAGATAAGTTAGTATCAGCGGTAGAAACAACAGGACTTTTAAAAATTAGGAGTAAGTCCATTGAATTGTTGTCGCAGCTACTGTTTGCCATGAATGTTCAATTAAATTTAGAATACATATACTATGATGTAAATATTTTTTTATTCAGTTCGATAGTTTTAATCAGCATGAATTTTAAGTCATTTACATGTATCAAAGAGTTATATCGTACCTTGAAATGGTTAACCGCCTATAATAATCTAATACATCAGAACAATTATATAATGTTTTTATTAATCTGCAGATTGAGAAATGGCTTATTTCTGTCTGTCCCTTTTTAAAGGTCCGTTTTTTTTCTTGTTCATTTTAATTGAAGAATAATTTTTAAAACAATTTTTGTTATTTGCTTGAAAATATTGCGACTAATGTTCACTTTACCACAATCAAGATAAAATATATTCACAAACTATTCAAAGAGCAAAGCGCACTCTCACTGTCATCTTTGCTTAAAATCATACATCAAGGAGCTAATGCCATAACTATACACCGCACATGTTGTGAACCACGTACATATATACATATATTTATCATTATTAATCAACATGCTTCTACTCGTCCTTACGAATACCTTTAAATTTCTTTGACAGAAAAACTACTGTTAACCGACTAACTTTTATATAGCTACATGAATATAACGATCGATGCATCTCTCTTTCATCAAATAAAAATGAAAACACAATTATACCATTTCATCAATAAAAAAAACTATTCCTTGTTTTGGTTGCTTAAACAATTTTTCTTAAAATAAATATAAAAGCCTATTCCAAAATCATATGGTAATCCATTAACATGGATCTGTGAATAGAAAAGAAAAAAAAAGTAGCCAGAGTGTTCTTGTTGATTCATGTCTATTTGTTTCGTATCTTGTTCAATCGAACGATTGATAGTTTTGCTGAATGGCATCTAACAGCGACCGTCTTTTTCGATTTTGTTTTTGTTCAAATGAATAATTCAGCACTGGTAAATCTTTTTCGTGATTTTTTTCGTTGTTCAATCCAGGACGATGACTACTACAACAATAAACCATGAATGACATTATGTTTGATTTTCATAATGATTCCATAAATGTGTTTTTTTCTATAGTAACAATTTCAACCTGAGATCTTAAAATAGTTGATGAACGAACTTGGTGTCCCTTCAATTTTTTTCAGGTTCTTTCTGTGATTACAAGCAGGATTATTATCGTATTGATGAAAGTGAAATGTATTTTCATAGAGATCAAAGTTACATTTTCGTAAAAATTAGTTCTATGAAACTTATAGTGACTTAGAAATAGTAAAGAGTTATCTCTTATAGACTATCAACGCAAGGTTTAGTTTGTTCTTTTACTTTTATGGACGATAGAGTTGTAGCACAAATATCTATAAAACAATTCCAAACAAAAGATTGACCTAGATTTTTCGATCTGAATTATATAACATTATTATTTTTGACTTCCCGATTTAAAACATAGCGACGAGAATGTTAGTATGAACAAATATATAACTAGATGGTCGATTCAAGTGTCCAAACGTTCGGTTACTTTCTAGTTTACAGCGTAAAAGAAAAAAAACTAGGTCAATTTACATATTGACTAAGAATCATTTGTAATTGAGTGTACAAATACGAATGACAACGATGCAAATGGGCATTTCAAATGATATGTTGTCAGTTCGTCTTATAAATTGATTGCAATACTACACGTATATATACGGGATGTTAAAACTCTAGTGTCTTGAAGTCGAAAAGCAGATTTGTAGCCAATTCTGAGAAATAACAAGTAGATTTCGACAAAAAATTTGAATCAATCCCTATTTATGAAATAGTGCATATGCAAGATTTCCATTGGGAAGAGTTATGTTTTTATCTATTGTTAAATCAAGACCGAAGTAGTATTTTTAGGTAAATGATGAATAAAGCAAGGGATGATCTACGTTTCAATTTTAATATCCGACTATTTATCTTGACAAAAAAAAATGACGAAACTACACTTGTTCATATAGGAATTTTTAGGAATATCGTTATTTTTCAGTGAGTCGTCAAACAGCAATTTCATACTGAATTTATTACGATATAATCATTTTCATGGCATAATAGTCTTCAATTAACTCATGTCTGCATCACGTAATTTCATAAAATAAAATAAGCTTTTAACGAACAGGTATATATAATCAATGCATACTCTTGAGTGTATATCGTATTGTAGGACGTGTTGTATTTTGTGAAACACGACCTGAAAGGAGTGTTGAAGTGTTTAGGGTAGAAATTTGGACCCTCCCCCCCTCCCCCCCCACAGACCGTTACCGACAGGTGGTTCCCCCGTCACAGACCGTTACCGACAGGTGGTTCCATCAACGCAGACCTTTACCGATGGGCTCCCCCCCTGCCATGACCCTCCATCACATACCATTACGAATGGTAGCCCCCTCCCAACCTCCTCCCACGCTCATCACAGACCGTTACCGACGGTTTCCTCACTGCCAGCACCCCACCATCACAGACCGCTAACGACAGGTGCCCTCCTTGCGACCCGCATTGCCATCACAGATCGTTACCGATAGGTGGTTCCCCTGTCGAAGACTGTTAACGAGAGGATTGAAGACCGTCGCGCAAGTGATAGACGGTCCCAAATGGGGTCACGGAACGTCATCGATCTTTGGTACAGGATGACAGAATGTATGGCACTAATTTCTGATGAGAGTAAATTAGCTCCTTCTTTATTCCAGATCTGTTAGGTCAGTGAGAAATCATGAGTAAATGGCTAGCAGGGTTCATGGAAGAAAGCAAGATTTTTGTGATTGTTAAAAGCAATTACATCGTGTTTCACATTTTTAAATCCCATGAGGGATTGCGCTAACAGCTTTTTCGAAAAGAAGCCATATATTGCAAATAAGAAAGGAAGCTTTCTATTCACATTCTATCTCTCAGTTATTTATTGACCTTGTCTACTATTGAAAATTTCTTTCGATATTTTCAGAAGGCGAATCAAAGATCTTCAAAGGGCAAAATAAATATGCGCTTTCATACAAGTGTTTCTATCCTTGGCGTCAATCTCTGCTGATAATAATCTTAAGTTGGTTAAAATAAAATCTAACTTTTTCATGTTACTATAGATATTTAGTTTGTTCACACGTATGACAATCAAGTTCAATGTCAAAGAATGGTAAGTAAATTTGCTCATAATGTGATAAAGGAACATAATTTAACTGATACTCATTTAACTTTAATTTTCACATGTTACAGACAAGAAGTCGTTGAAGGTGTGCTTCTAGATTTCAATTTATACTGAGCATCTATGTACAGTTCATCTAATGAAAATAGCAGAAATTTGAATGCTCCGAAAACGTCATACACGTCTAGTATATCATGATGGAATGTAATCCTCAAAAACACTCGAAAAAATCATATCATAATCATTAGTGAGCGCATGTACTTTTCTTGATGAAAGAGGACATTCCAAAAAGTGTTGTATCGGAGCAGAGAAAAATACCATCAGAAGCAGAAAATTTCTAAGATGGTTTGATGAAATTTCAAATAAATCAGTGAAAAAATTGCCACTTCAATATAAAAAAACTGACATAAAATCTGTAGACATGTTTGAATATGCACACGTATCTGATCATGGTACGTTTGGCATTGTCAACTAAAAGATTCATTCTCGTTGTAGCAATATGTAAAAAGATACGAACATGACGAAGTCTCAAAAATTTTTAAAAATTGCCCTATCGAATCCTGATGTTCAGTCTCGACGAAGTAGAGTTTAACATTAATCGAAGTTGTTTTTTTCTTTTAAAAGGCTTTCATCAAATCTAAGTTTTAGATTGGAACCCTAGTGATGGATTTAGGTTGGAATCGATTTTTCTTAAACTAAATGTAAGTGAAGTGTTTGATATAATATAGTAAATTATCATTATTGAATTTATCTCTCATAACTGAATATGAAAAGCATATATGAATAATCTAAGCAATCATGACAGACAGGTGTTGAAAGAGTACGATTTCAATAGTTTGAAGTATGAGCTAAATTTTAAGACATGTGTTGACGCTCAGGTGAGTATCACACTTCAATCGTACTCTATTCATACTTTGAAGTACTGAATATGTTGTTTTTCACTATGACGGGTGACTCATCAAGGCCAATTCTCGGAATGAGCTTATGCTTTATATTCTTTATTTGTGTCCTTTATTGTTGTTTCGAATAAACATATAACTTTCATACTCATGATTTTCATTTTTCACTAAGTCGTGAAACTTAGTTTATGCATGTATATTTCTATTTTGCTTTTTCATTGAATAACTTAATAGGAATTTATAAATCGTCGCGTACACGGTTCAAAAACATATACATTCAGTGGCATGAAAAATCAATGTGAAATAAGTGAGCTATTATTTCTTTGACAACTCTTGCCTCTATTTCGAAGAACATCGAAGCACAAGAATGTTATTTTGAATGAAAATGTTCTTCATTTTATCGAAAATCCAATCGTTTAATGACTGTATATGGAAGTGTTTCTCAGTGACGTACGATTCGATGTCATGGAATTGACCAGAGATTCATGTTGATACAAGTATTTTCAAGCTGAATGTTGAAGAAAAACAATCGAATCTTATCATTTTTACTATCTAAATCATAAACAAACAGTTTTTCATGATTACACCAAAGTAACTCCTTATAACTGTGCACAAATTCTACGTAGTTTACTTTCCCGTATTTATTGTTCACATAGAAAAAAACTAGGTTTCTATAGGATTACATCCAACTCTGCCATTGGCCAATATTATTGTTTGAAGTGTTTCTATGTAACTTTTTCAAGTCACTCAACCGATTCTGTTTCATGTATATCGATTTAAAACTCGTCTAGAATGATAACATTAAAAACAAAAATGCACACATTAGACAACGTTTCTCATATGTTCCTTCAAATGATTTTCCTTTAGGAACATCATTCTCTTTATGATTGTCGTATTTATTTCTCTTCACGAGATATACATGCAAAAGTCTGAAGACACTATATTCATTGATTTGGACTTATGTAGTGTACAAAAACAAACAAAATATTCTTGAACAAAAAATAGCGGTTTCATAAGTGAATCGTACTATTTGTTGGCAGTGTAACATTATATTTGAGTGCCATATGAGGAATACTAAAGATAGGTGCTAATATAGTGATGGATGCAATAAAAATCACCAAAATACCAATAATTTTAAACCCGAAACCAGCCTTAATTAAATCACGAATTCTTACATCATTACTTGCAAATATCATGGCGTTCGGTGGTGTAGCTAGAAACAAGAAAACATGCAAAATGTAAAGTTATTTGAAAAGATGTTTCACCTATCGGCAGCATTAATGAGAGTGAAACACCCATGCATGATGAAATAATCAGAAATGCTGGGTGGATTTGAGCTGGTTTCGCCTATAAAAAGAAGAACAACATGTGCGATTGAAGCAGTACTAAAAAATTCTCATGTCCTTACGATGCTATCGAGAATCGGAAATAGTATGCTAGCACAAGCAAGATTGCTGGTAAATTCAGTGAAAATAGCGCTGACGATAATGACGACGAAAATGACGATTGTTTGAGATGCTCCAACGACGAATTGAAGAAAACTAGCGATTGCACTTGATAGATCTGATTCCTTAAAGTTGGATGATTTATTTACAATACAAATCTTTCTCGCTTGAACCATACTTTAAATCCCTCGGCAATAGTTAATCCTGCACCTTGTAACATAAAAACACCCCATGGAAATACTTTTGAAACATGATTCCATTCAAGAATCGGTTTATATTCCCAATTTTCTGAGACAAAAGAAAAAAGCATAATAAGATTAAAAGCGTGATCAGCGGTTGTTTTCCATTTGAAACAATCTAGATATGATGCTTCATACTTCGAAATGGATTTTTATTTGGCAAGACAAGTGGTAAAGAGCCAAGGAGTAGGGCAGCAGTTCCATCTGTTACAAATCTAATAAACTTCAATCATAAATTACCAAAAATCGATTGCGACTCACTCTTTTCGAAATAAAAGTCCCCATCCACGAGTATCAGAAAGATCGCGTGTCACCCATAGGATGACCAACATACAAAATAGAATAATAATATTACCTTCTTGCCAACTCAACGGACCTAACGCTTCGTACTGCTGTTTAAGAATAGATTTCACATGTTTCTGAGATTCTCGTACATTTGAATCAACACTTCTCCATTGAAATAGTCTGAAATAGACATGCATAAATTTTAAAATAACAATAGAAACAAAATTGCAATCAACTCTTTGCGATTGTACAATAGTTGTAACCACAGCCAGCACAAAATAAGCAAGATGATACTTATTGGTGAGGCAAACAGGATGAAATTTGCAAATGAAATTTCAAAAGCATTTGATCCACTTGAATAAAATCTAAATTTGAACATTTTGTGAGAGTAAATTTTTTGAAATCTATCTAGGGGTGCACCAATCCCAAGTCTAGTCAATTCCAATTCCAATTCTAGACTTGGGATTGACTAGGATTCACAAGAATTGGGATTGGGATTGACTAGGATTGACAAGAATTGGGATTGGGATTGACTGGAATTGACAAGAATTGGG
>OENT01001246.1:0-51235 GCA_900239685.1 Rotaria macrura | reverse complement strand
AAAACGGTCCGTAACTCGATGTTTTTGGCTTAAAGCATACCGTTTTTTTTCCACAGAAACTGTTTTTCGACGACCTTCCACCGTTCTGGCACAAAAAAAATGGAAAAAAAAAACACTTTCCAAAAAGTGGTAGGAACCCCATGGATTCACCCTATTAGCAAAAACTATACGAATCGGAATCATATGTGCAACACGACCTGAAAAGAGTGTTGAAGTGTTTACGGTAGAAAACTTATGGGAACACTGATATATGGTATGTGTACAAACCAATGATGCTTTTAATGAATAATATAAGCAAACTTAAAAAATTAAAAAGCCCCAGTACGAAATCATTTTAGACAAATATTGTAAGCTACATCTAATTTTTATGCATACTTATATTTTTATTTCCCACAGATTAAAAATATAAAATACACAAATGCATAAGTGAGTCTATGTTAGAAATTACTCGCTTATCCATTCACATCGGTCAGTAGAGGGAACAAAGAAAATTGGACCTAAAGCTGACCCTTATAATTTATACGCTGAATAGAACGCTAGGTAAGAAAAGCAATAAGTTTGAATTTTTATCTTCTTCTTACAAAATAGTGGACATTATAATTAAGATAACGGCTATAGTCTTGAACTCAGAGGAGAAACGTTTCTTTCTGAATCTGAAGGTTTTCATTTAATGATTTGAATTATATTGATATTGTTATTGAAATAGGAGCTAGAATAGAATATTCTAAATCACAAACGCAAATTGATTTAGTATTTTGCAGAATGATTAAACTTGAAAACATGCCGATAGTTTTTATATCCCTAATATGTTGCTTTCGGTATACATTATTTTCCTTTTTATCTTACACATTTTTCACGTAAAGGAAATCGAACTTCACTAGATACGACGATAACACTAAATGTGACTGTGATCGGTGGTATTGATAATCACTTTCATTATTGGTTATATGACACTGACCAAGTAGGTCGCCAACTAGAAGCAAAATTACTACGTATTTCATTAAAACGTCTTAGTTTTCATTTTGTTTCTCAATGCAGATCTTTTGCATTTGTTGTTTCATTCTGAAAATCGATGGAATTATGTCAGATTAACAAGAAGACTTGCCAATAAAATCTAAACTGATGATTGTTTGATTTTTTGAATAATCTTTCATGCTCATCATATCAAAAAAATTAAATTGATGTAGTTCTCGTTTAATTATATTGCTACGTACACATACATCTTATTTTATACGCCATCACAATGAGAGTAATTGATAAACTTACGGATAAATCATAACAGTGTACGCTCAAAAAGTACATAAAAATAGAATCCAACAGATAAATTGTATGAAACATCTGTTTACTTTAGCGTATGTGAAAGCGATGAGGGAGAAAAGAAAGAGATAGAAACACAGAACATGATACGTCTTCGCCTATACATTTTACTCTGTTACTCGACAGAAAGGAGAATAGAGATGCACTTTCATACCATTATCTACATCATGATGAATAGTCTGAGTTTATTGGGTGCTTATATTCATACGTGAGTATTACTTTTAGATATACAAAATTACATTTGTTTTTCTTGATATTACATCGAACATGAGTTCACTTATGAATTATACGATTATTTTGATATTTTTTGTCTGCATAAAATGTATATCAGCTGACGTTTACTATATTGGGCCAACTGCTGGTGGTATTATTGGTTTGGTTAGATAAAATGAATATTCTGATATGTTTTTATTTAATTGAATCTTTTTATCCTTTTTCCTATAGGTTATCCTAATTTTGGATATAATTGCTGCTGTTGAAATTATTCGTTCAGGCAAACCAATGGTAGAAAAACTTCTTTGGATTTTATTTATATTCTTTTGTCCTATTATTGGTATGCATATTGATAAATCATATCTATCTAAGCATAGATCGTTTGTTTATATTATTATAGGCTTGGTAGTTTATTTACTTTGTGGTCGCTCAAGATTGGTCGATATTTAAAAAATTGAACAATCTGAAATTAGTGTACTACTACTAAATGTATAATTATCATTTGTTTTTACTTAACCCAGCTTGTTTCTTGAAATATAAAAGAGTTGTGACAACTCATGAAACATTTTTTTTTATTCCACTATTGCATTGGTGAACTATATTTTTGAACTTTATTCTCATTCAATTGCAAGTTATCGTTCTTCTTATAGATGTAGAAGAATCAAATGTCAAGCTTGATTATGAATTTGAATAATTCATTTTCTTTCTACTGGTATTAGAATGATTAATTTTCCTTGAAAATTAATTCGTAAATTTTGCTTTCATTTTGATCTAAGATAAATAAAATATAGTACAAAATCGATGATAGATTGGTAAACGATATTTTTATGTTATAGTACTGCGTAGTAAACAATTATTGACGTCCATTTGATGTAGTAAAAAGAAATTCACTTCGAGAATCATGATGACATAGACTCATGTATTTTAAGTCGATGAGAATGCTATGAAAAATTATCCATGATATCTCATATCAATGTTCTTTATCTCATGACATAGTTTTGTTTAAATAAAGGTTTCATTACATATCACAAAATCCTGCAAAGCAATCTTGTATATATCATGTTTATGTATTGACGAAGTGGCGATGAAATCTGTGTTCAAATTGAAAAGAAATATAAGCTTGTTGGACAACATGAAATATGAGTCTCTTGATTACTCGTTAGACAAAACAAAAAGCTTTTAAAATTTTTATTTTCTTCTATAAAAATAGACTTAGTTGCTCGATTTGTCATTAATGTGCTCAGTAAATTCATTCTTCAAATATTTGTCTAATTGTTTTACATTACGTTCTACTTTAATCTTTACGGTTGTTTGTTCTAAACTATTTTCAACGCATTGAAACGATGTCTAGCCAGACGAACGACTGTGCCCGAGAAAAATGTCAGGATTACTTTTCAAAAAGAATGAGACAAATCATAATCCTTTCTAGATACCACTATTAGTGAGTTTTTTAGAACGCTATTTTCTATCAGATAGAGTCGTAAACGTGATAGAACAGGAGAAAATCTGTTCCTAATTACGGTATATCTTTTGATCGATTTTCCTTTAATAGCTGCAGTTTTATTAGAATGGCTTCAGTTCGCCAGTCGTTTGATAGATTCTTTTTACAATCTAACGACAATTTCAAGATTGACAATGTCATATTTGGTTTGATGAAACATGTAGTTGAACACGACGGGAACACTTGAAATTCAACTGTTGACGAGCTATTCAACCATACTTTGTGCCTTGTTAGTTGTAAGAAATATATAATGATCTATACGAATGTTTATGATAAGAACCGAGTGATAAACAGAAGAAAATGAATCATTGTTATCGAATTTCAATACTGAATCATGAAGAAAAAGTGATATTACTTAGATGCAATCGTTTCTCTTCGCTCTTTGTTGTAACTTCATTCATGTTAGATAATTACTTTTCTTCGATATCATTGATATTTAGCAATAAAATAGTTTTTGAACGCATCTTTTATTGTAAGATAAATTTAAAAATTTTCTTGAATCAAACACGATACCTGTATTTGATAAATTACTAATGTGTAGTTAAATAAACATGTTCAACTGAACGATCAATGCAATCTATTTTCAATAAGGACAAACCATTGAACTGTTTCTTATATAAAATTTCATGTAAGCACAATTTAGTATTGGTATCAATCGAATCGATAACGTATACGCACTCTTTTGTTTTCTCATTTCTTATCTATATAAATCACTAGTTAGGAAAAATTCTATCGATTACAACATTTATCTAATTTGACGGTTCTTTAATTTAAGAGATACATCTGAAAAGAGACAATGCATTCTACTAATCATTAGTAAGTTATTTACTAACTATCATGCTTTCATTCATGTAAATAGTCTTATTTGCTTTCTCACAAAAAAAACACTAGATTGTGTATCAGATGAAGCTATTAAGCATGAAAAAAAATTTTCAGTAGCAAGTACAATAGGCAATGCATGATTCTGAAGCTACCGAATGTCATGCCTTAAAAATTTTCTCAATAAGCGAGAATTAGTCGTGGTTCGTTTTAAATAGAAAAAGGTTATTTTTTTAATATTTATGTACGATATCAGGGTGTCAAACATGATGAAAGTCTATATGAATATTCACCAACAGACTCTCATACTTAACCTTTTAATTGAAACTTAGAATTCTTTTTGAAAAATTAAATGCTGTAAATCAATCATACAGTCTATATTTTGCATGACTGTAACTAAGCGCTAGCTTCCCTGTAAAGCTTTATCAACATGTCATCGCTAGAAATACAAGGTAGTCTGTATCGAACCGCTTCTGTATTGTATGTTAAATAGTTTCGTCACAAATCATAAGAAAAAAAAGAAGTTAACCACGAGCCGTTCATCATAATACTGTTCCTTGCGCAAAGCTAGCAATTGTTCTTGAAGTAATTACAACAAGTAACACTACCAATAATGAATCAGGTTTTGGATTTGACATGATTCCATTGCTGCTATCTATATTTGGTCGAGTTGCAGTCCAATACTATATCAGAAAAGAAATAGAATTCTCATTTTCTATCGATAGAACATAGTCCATTCGAGAATTTTCTTCGAGATACGAACAGTTTTACCTTCATACAACTATTGATGCATTGAAAATATAAATAGTCATGTTGAAGGAATATTTACTTGTCTTTAATGAGCCTATCTGAACTACTAAACGTGTTTTCATGATAAGACAACTTACTAGTGCCCATGCACGAGAAACGCCATCGTCGAGTGATGCGTTGAGAAGTTGTTTGAACGCTTCATCATGATTGATGATAGCATAATTCATGTACAAAATACTTTTCCATTCGGGTACAGCACTCTGAATGATTTTGCTCAAAATTGTTGTCCATTCTTCTTCGACGAATTTAGCTAGGCGAATTTCTTCTGTAATCGGTGTGCAAGGAAGCATTCTAGGTCAATATTTATTTCGTTTTTTTTTCTTTCTAAAAATATTACATACAGATTTAACTTACTGAATGCCATGAATGAATTCTGGATTGGGTCCAAACCATGTAGTATAATCAGCCTTATTCTCAAAGAAAATGCCGGTAACTTTATTAGCGATATAATTTTTTGGCATAGCCGTATTATCATTGTCCATTAGAAAGTAGGTTTGAACGGCTCTTTTTGCAGTACTAAGCATTAATCGACCGAGACCTTCGATCACCGGTGACTTAGTCACTAAACCCCATAAAGCGACACCATAGTGAAAGTTGATTTCTTCTGATGTTGATTCTTGATCCTTGCCATCAGCCGATTCGAATAAACCCTATAATTTCGAGAACAATGGTAGAAAAACAACAAGGTTTCTCTCTGTACCTGACTCCAACTATGACCCGAAAACCAATCAAAATAACGAAATTGCGGAAAACTAGTGTCTAACGGTGAAGGATTGTTTGCATCACGAATCAATCCTTCCACCCAATTGCGTAGTTTCGGAAGATAGCTTGGATCGAGATGAGCCAAAATGGCACCAGCTTGAATGAAATAACCCCAGTGATAATGATGATCATTATAGTATGAATTGCCAAAATCGGCCAGTTCTTGATTGGATCTATAGGCATCAATATTCGGTGATAATTTTTAAAGTAACAAATAAACTTACCCCAAACCTGCCGATGAGATTAAACCAGACCATGTCGTATCATACCGTAGAGCATTAGTATTCTTACCAGTGATGAGTACTTCAAACGCTTCTTCAAGCTTCTTAACACACTGATTCAATTCTGTCTTTTCTCCATAATAGTCAGCCAATAAACAGAGTAAAGCATGCTTGTGAAATCGTTTACCAGTAAAATAATAATCGGTCACCGCCAAGTTGACTCCACTGGCAAGATCTTTTTTTAATTGTGTTAAAACCATATCTCTATATTGAGGTGCTGGCGAGCGAGGTGCGAGAAAATTCATAGTAGAAAGACGATTTTCTACCAACACCCATGTGTTACCAAGATAGGCAATCATGAGACCTTTACTTGCTGACATACCTTGAACATTAGTAACTTGCGAATGGCTCGATGAAATTATTTGTCGATGATGAGGAAAAGTGTAGTGAAGTAAAGTATTGCTGAGATTTCCCTTGCGTAGCCATTTAAATGTGTAAGAACCTTCAAATCCTGTAACATTGGCTTGCAGTTGACAGCCAACGGGATATACATCTACGTGTGTATCGAGTATAGTATTCGCTGACGAATTCGCTTGTCTTTTAGCCAAACGCAAAACATTCGTCAGTGGCTTATTGCCAATCAATTGATTTTGACTGAAATTGAAAGTGATAATGCCATTAAGAGCATACAATACCCATGTTTGCTGGTTATTCAGAACTATGTCGAAACGCGTTCCAGTTATATTACCAGAGCTTTGTCCATTGACCGACAAAATAGCATGAATCGTAAAGATACGTGGTGTTGCAGAAACAAATTCAAATGTTGCATAGGCCATACCACGTGTCAGCGGCATAGTAATGGCAGCCGATGAGTTGTCTTGAGATAACTTGATTGTACAAGCAAAACCTGGTTCGTCAACATCAACGACTTGAAATCGTTGCGAAGAAAATTCTAAGGCGCTCACTTGAATATTTTTCAAAATACGATTGATAAAAAATTTCACTCGAGTGCTGTCAATTAACGGACCATACGACCATTCCTCGGAGAACGAAATCGAAACACCATAAGGTGCATCTTTATTCATCGACATAATGTATGGATGTGTCAGCAGTGGATTATCTCCAGTAGGACCCAATATTGCATTACTATAGAATTTATTCGTGTGTAAAGGTATGCGTTTATTTACAGCGAATCGTTGTGGCTGACGAGGATGAACAACAGGAGAATAGAGCGTGGCATTTGGTACACTTGTCGACAGTGGTATTAGTACATCAATACATTTCACATTGCTCAATATCATTGAACACAATAAAAAACTTAACAGATTCATTTCACTTTCACGTGTGATGCGCAAGGAATACTCGATATACACTTAACGTAAAGCTTTGTGATCGAAAATAAAATTGCATGGAGTTAAATAATTGTCATTTGATATTCACGATGTGTAAATTCAGAAGCAGTCCGATCAGTTACATGAATCATTCATCATGCTATTGATCTTGGAGAGAGAACCATAAGAAACCTAATCTACAGATCGAAAACCAAAATCAACACTCTAGAGATCTTCAAGGGAGTAAAATTAAAATTTTCGCTCAACAATGTATTGATTACAAGTAAATCTCACGTGAAAACTAAAGCAAATAGGACAGTTTGAATAGTTTTTTGATTGCGACTGCATGTTATTTCAAACTACGCATATCAAGTTGCTTCAAGAGTGATTAGCAATGTTTTGACGATGGGAGGTAACAACTATTTTGTTAACAACATGATGGTTTGACAATGATCCGAATGTTGTCAAAAACAAATATTCACAGCGGACAAATGCATCTAGAGCAGAGCTGCTAACAGGCCAACGTTTTTCAGCCTGATCTGGCCTGGCTGGCCTGCAGACTAAAATTCAATGATCAACCTGCACCCTGTCTTGACCTGCAGGCAAAACCAGGCGAACTTATGTGTCAAACGTTTTTATAATTATATAATTTAAAAATTAACATTAATTCGTTGTTTAAGTTTCAATCGATCATTCGATATGTTCTCATGAGAGAAATAGAATTTAGCGTGCCAAATCTCAACTAAGAGCACTGATGAATCACTTTTAAGATCGGCTTTATGAAAATATTTGACACAGGATCATGGTCCTAAGTTTTGAAATGAAACATGTTCCATCGTTTAGATAACTAAGTTGCTGTTGCAATTCAGGAATTTATGTGAAGATATTTTAATTTTTTCTTAAATAGAGTTATAACTAGATCTGGACAATATTGATTATATGCAGGACTTACTTATATGTAAGGTGTCTTCAATCTCAAATACGTAGGAATAAGAACCCCACAAACCTGGCTTAAAACTCTCATTTAATGATACGGTTTAATGACTTTTATTCACACGATAATTGTGCAAGTGGACAGGACGTGATTTTCCATCATTTTCATTAAACGAAACTCTATATTCGATTACACTGTAGTTTATAGTATAGTTCTTGGAATCATGAAACTGTAACTGAGTAGCGCAAACTTCATTCGTATAAAATTGAATCAATAAGAAAAATTTTACATAATTTTCGCGCAAAACAAAGGCTAGAAATAATGAGTAGTTGCGTATCCTCAAAGAGGAAAGTTCAAAAAGACATTGAAAAATTCTAACGTCTGAGAAATGAAAAGCTAGTAGTCAAACATCAGCTCAAAAGACCTTATAAAACGTATAAAACTATTCCTTCGAATTAATGACCGACAGAAAATATCAAAGCCGATCATTATTGACTCGTGAAGTCGTCCCATTGTTAGAATTGAATACTGTAAATGCTAGTATTAAGTCATACTCAAGTTAAAAATTTAAGCCGAGTGGGGTGCCTGACAGGGGGCAAGTCAGGCTAGCAGCTCTGATCTAGGGTTAAATGTAATATGGAACGGACATATGTCCGCACCCATTATACCATTATTCAATCCCGTTCATTAGCAGAGAAAACAAAGTCCATACGAGAAATGTCGATTTGTACGGAAGAAACCATGACGAAAAATTGTGTGATTAGATAGTAGAAGTCTACTCATATAAATATATACACTCCCAGCAGGAAAGTGAAAACGGATAGGAATTATGATTTGGTATAGCGAAATTGTATTTATAGGGGTACTCCGAAGATCATTCTGGTTTTTACTTACATTTAAAATTGTTGTCTTTCACTTTTTGATGTAGCTTTCTGTTATGCTGGTGTTTTTTTTGGTGAGAGTACCAATGAGATTAAATTTTTTATGAAGGGATCAAGTAGAAGTTGTGATATGACGACGAATTTAGAAATGTGATGGAGAAATGGAAACGGTAGTATTGTATGATTAGAAGACTTAGGTACGAGAATGAAAGTGATTGGCACTATTACAAAAATGCATGTCAATAAGAGATGAAAGTATTTTTAACACTCTTATTTGCTATAGTATTATGCTATGCATAGAATATCTCGATGCATAAATATTTATATGTCAGCATCCAATTGCAATTATGCCTAGGCCAGTAATCTGGGTGTTGACTTTTGACTAATCCAATCTTCGGATGCGACATTGAACTGACACAATTTTAGGTCGCTCTTGGATAAGTTAGTTGCAATTCGTCCAATCTTGGATTGGCCTAGAAACTTCAAGGCGAATCTCGTATCGGACTTTGTCAATGTTGGATAAAAATTTTGATTATTCAATGACGGAATATCAAGGAAATCCACCTGAATAAAAAGTCATCCTCATGACAGAGCCACTCGCAATAAAAATTTTACGAGTCATAACAAAAAGTTATGGGATTGTTAGTAGTCATTTTCAGAAATCCAGTGAAGGTTTTCTGCTAAATTCGAGGAGTGATGTTAATTTTCATTATAGAAGGTCATGGCCTTTTATTCTGGGAAGGTGTTCATATAATATTACCGTAAAAATGAAATCAAATATGGAAAATTTTATTTTCAAAAACATTGTATCTAATCATAAATGAATAACACAAAGAAATTTTTTTCGAGAAATCTACAACTAACATTATGAAATAGTCCTAGTTTTTTAACTCTTTATATTAGCACAACCAGAGCCATTCTTGTAACATTTGATAGAACGTTTTCCATCCAATATTTATTTGATATACTTTTAGGCAGCACAAATATTCCCACATAAAATTAATAATATACTTGGTATCCAATTATTGATTGATCTAAAACGAGTTCGAAATTGACCTAAAAGAATGTTAGTCCAATGTCGGATCTGAGATTGAACTGAATCTGAGACTGGGCACTGACATATACGTATATGTGATAGTCGTATTAACAGAAACGAAAGAAATACCACTCGTGTCTCGGACGACATATTTCCACTTCAAAATTAACATTTCTCTCATCGAACATTTTTCTGTCCAATATTGGTTCCTTGAAAGGAAAACGACAATACTAGACAAACATTGAACCATGAAAAATCCCACAGCCGATGATAAACTTTTCTTGAGAAGGTTAGTAGTTTTTATTTGAGAGAAAATACAAAATAAATGTGACAAAATCAAAACAGGGGATAATATAAGTGATTTCGACTTAAAATTTGTAATTAATTATGTACCATTTGAAAATCAATTGTGTCGAAGGAGTCGATATAAATCATTATAAAATATTTATCATGAAGTGAACTCGTCAAATATTCATAAAAGATAGTTCAAAATAATATACAGTTCTATATGTCATGGATCATCGTTGTTATAAGTTTTAACTACGTACGAAGCGTTTATGTTGAGCATTGTCTTGTTATTTCACATTCATAAAATTCAAAAATATAATTGAAAGATCATCAATAACATGTACTGATTGAGCGACAGGGATTATATATAAATTTATTTGGAAAATATCCACAAGAGCAGTTATTTTATGTTTCTTGCTGCTTCGATCTTGCAATAGATTGATATAATCAGAGTATAGTTGTATTCGATACGAATACGACATTTAATTGTGAACTCGAGTTTTAATAAATCTGTTTACTTTGTGATTTTAATGATAATGACAAAAATCCTAGAATTTCATCCGTTAAAAATGATAAATAACTTCATTTTCAATGAGTTATTGAAGTAACTATTAGACGTTATTCGTGCTTAATAATGTATATTTAATTCATATATTGAAAATAGTCATTGATATTTTTCTGAAAACTATTCAAAGCTCAATGAAATATTTTTCAATTCGAAACCCAATGAATTAAAGTGTTATTGTTTTCATGTAAATAACGTTGATATCAAAATGATGCGTCTTATAGAAATTACACTCTGAAATATTAGAAATGTGATGTTCCTTTTTTTTTTGGAACCAAAATATTTGTTATACTTACGTGCATCAATAACATATTGATACGATAGTGTTTGAGAACCTTTGAATTATTCAGATATGAAGTTGTGTTTACGTTTAAACTGCGTTCGTTTTTCTTTAATTCAATCATAAGACTAGATTTCAGTTTTTTGAATTAAATCATTTTTACAACGAGATGATGACATCCGTTCAGTTAAGAGATTTAACAAAGTTTTATTTTATTTTTTTATATACATAGAAAAACTACTACTTCCGCATGATCACGATGACTTGTTTCGACAAATTTTTTTTTATACGTTAACAAACATGACTCGTATTGAAAAGTGGTTACACCATTATAGAAAAGAATACTTGAAAATATTCTTCTACTTGTGAATGCTAAAACGGCATGAATCATAATTGGACTAGTACTAGATAATGTACATCACGACTAAATCGTACTCTTGAATAATAAATCGATAATCTGATATCGCTATCACAACTCAACATTGGAATGACTATTTAACAATTTGTTGGCTAGTCAGAATTGGTGACAGAAATTTTCCCATCACTCGCCTGTCGACTTCTGAGAATCAGCCTTGGAAAACAACTAGTGTGAAAGATCTTATAAGATTTTTTTTGATATTCCATCACCGTAATATAGATTCATATTCTGAATTAGAATTAATTCAGCTGTACAAAAATTGATCACTTCATTCATTCATTAATGTATGTAGAAAGAATTATCATCTGACACATATAACAGAATTTTCCCGTTCTATTTCATGCGCAAACGTTTCTACATAGCCATCGTAGTGACAAACAACAAGTCTAAACGTAGAACTGTCTATTTCAAGAATGAAGAATAGGACGTACAGCATCATACATTGGAGTAGTAAAACAAGTAAAAGTTCAGAACAATTGATTCCATTCTGTGAGAGTCCTTGATTGAAAATGTTGTCTAAAGAAAAATTCAATTTGCATTAGCGAAGATTTTATTTCTAGTCATAATATGGACTGCCCGTGCGTTCATGTTCTCAACATTTGGAGAAGTCACTGTTCTTAAGAAGTTTCCAAAATTAAAATGATTGCGTTAGGCGACAACTCCAGTTGTAATCTTTCATAAGCGACATGACGTCTTCTTAGGTACCAAAGAAAGTCTATGTTGAAGTTTTAATCAAATTTTTGATCTTGTCAAACTTATTTTCAACATCAAAATTAAGAATTAAAATAGAACGTCTATGAGACACGTCTGTCACCTCAGAGAGTTCCGAGTTGATTAATGAGTTTTTGCATCATATTAAATATTTTCCTGATACTATTTTAATAATTAATTGAACGCTATACAATCAACAACAAAAGCAAAGCATAATCAGACTTAGCAACTGCATCTTTTTTGAATGAGATGCACAATTTGTTCAGATTAAAAAAAACAGCCGATAAACACAGAATCTTTAATCTAAAATTACTCAGTAAACTTGATGACTTCTGACAATGTTACAGCAATAGTTAGTGTTCAAATATTGAACATAAGCCAATTATGATTCTATCGTCCTTTTTAACTTTTATAATTTTATGTTTATGAATAATATTGACATAAGTTATATTATATGACGCAAGCTCATTTCTGTACTATATTATCATGACTTTAATTATTCATTATTAAACTGTTCTCAAGTCATAGATTATTCAAATCTGTGACATGTTTGTCAAGAACAGAAATACTCATATCTATTATTGTTCTTGCTCATTATTACAGCAACTAGAAATAGTAGACAAAAAGAAAAGCTGGAACAATCACTGAGTCCGTATTGATGCCAATATTGCACATAGGCTCTTGTGATTCATAATCTAAACAAAACATGATTGACTAAAATATTATGTTTCAGAAGTCTCACAGTCATACTCTGTTCTTGTCCTTGGCTGAAAACTCTCACTTTCCTATGATATTTCTCTACGGGCCTATGTATAAATGCTTTAATCATATTATTTTCTTATACTCAATGTGTCTTTAAGATTAGTAAACAAGTATTTATAGAATATTTCGTATTATATTTATCTCACGCATCTTTTCTTTTCTTGTCAACTGTTCCAGTCTTAATTCTTTTTCATTAGCTTTTGTCAAAAACATGCTTCAATGTTATCGATTGTAAAAAGTCTCCGAGCAGGCAGACCAAAACAAAGTCTTTTACGCTTGTATTCAAATATTTTAGTTGATTTACTCAAACTATCTTGATAAATTTTGATTTGACTTATCCAATGAATCTCTAGATGAATATCGCTAATGAACAGCAACAGTACTTCATTTTCCGACATAAGAAAACATCTAATTTAATGAGCACATTCTCCGCCAAACAATGTCAATAGTATGTTAGGTTTATATCTGTAGCAAGCAAGAATATGACGAAGATAGAAGCAGGACCGGGACGCTTGGTGCAAGAACATTGTTTGAGTGGACATACAGTCGTTAAAATAAAAAGAGTGTCGAACTCTTCTGTTTATTCATTCTATGATTTTTTTCTGATAAAAATACAACTGCAACTAGAGAAGCGTTAGAGAGAGCAGACGAAAAGAAAACACAATGTAATCTCGATGAAATTTAATTTGTTTATTGAATTTTTTGTGAATTTCAAAATGAATCTTGCAATGTCCTTATTTTTATAGAAATTTCTCATGTTTTCTCGCATTGTGTCCTACGTATTTTCTTAGTTGTCCAATGTTATGTTTATATTTAAAGGTCGCATGTCGAACTGTGTTCTTTTCAAAGGCTTGCCATAATCAAGGATGTGATGCAAGAATCAATAGAAACATTGTTCATATTTCCGTATCTCTTAGCAAAGATGATTGAGTTAATATGAAGAGAATACTTTATTTTATCGAATTTATTCAAAATAGGAGCAGTTTATGATCGTTTTCTATGATAAAAAGAAAAATCAAATGTGTTTTATTAGAACTTATTATATTCATATAAATAAAGAAAAAATCAATTATTTAATAAGCATCAAAATTTGTCAATTATTGCTGTTTCCACGAATCACTTGCACCATATAGAAATTGACGTAAAATCAATTCATCATTTCGATTATATTTTTTTACATCTTCTAACGAATTTTCAATAGCTTCATCAGTAACAAATAATTTTGCTTGTTCATCATAAACGAGAGCATTGAGTAAAGAATGAATAATTGGATTGTAGCCGTCTATTGATGCATAACGGTGAAGAACCGAGTCGAGCTTTTGATTCATTGATGGAATAGATGGATAACATTGAATTTGAAACCAACCAATAATGGTGCATAAGCAGAATACTCGAATGAACATTGTCAATCGTATGTATAATTAATAGCAATGAAAGGTAGACAAGAACATCTAGCATATATATATATATATATATATATGTCGGGCGTAACTCTAGAAATAAGAATGACAGATGATACTGTAAATATTTTTTAATATTCATATCAGTAAGTACATATTAAATTTGCATTTCTTTATAGTAAATGAAAAGTCTCAAATTCTACGCTCAAGGACATCTACACCAGAAGTTAATAAGCCATGTTCGTTCTATCCTATCAATCTTCATTTTTCTTTTTCCATTTGGCGGTAATTTTAAATATTGGTCATAATATCGAACAATATTTCTATTGACATATGAGCGATTGTAATTGATTATTATGTTTTTTAATTTTAATTTTATTAACTTTTTTATCCTCTTTCAAAACATCATGTTAAATATTCAAAACAGAAAAAAGATAATAATTGCCGACAAATACTGACCATAGTGCAAAGACGCATGAAAAGAGATCAAACAATTCAATTCAATCATCACATGCGTACATCGTTATCAAAACAAATGCGAGTTATTTCTATCTATTCATCGTTTTACTAGGGTTTTGGATAAAGAAATCTTTCGAGCTAGTACTTCAATAGATGCTTAGATAGAATAATATCACTATCAAATAAATATGATCCAAATAAAGTATCTATCAACACTTTTTTTTTCATGTACGTTGTATTTATTTATTTTAGTGAATAGTTATAGATATTCGATCATCGTAATTAAAAATATAATAACAACATATGAATGAACATATGATGTTCGTATACATGTGTATAAAATATTAGAATTTCATTGTTTCTTTCTTGTAGAAAAATGAATTCCACCCAATAATTTATTTACAAATTATTATAAATTGAAACAAAAAATATTATTCAGTTGAGCGTTAGAGGTGTAAGCCAAGCGGCTGTGGTGCCGCTGCTGACACTTGTCCAATGCTTTTTCAAAAAAGTTGTTTTATTTGATTTTTTGAAAAATATTAATACTCAGATATTGAAATGAATACAGTTTTTTATTTTTGAAAGAATTATTGAGTTTCAAATGTACAAGTCACCGCCGCCACTGCTAAACTCATCGGCTTACGACTCTAGTTGAGCGTCAACATTCTATGGACGTGAACTTGACAAGTAATCAAAACAGTCTAAGCCGCAAAAATAATCTCGATAAAAATTAGAATTGAATGAAATTGAAATATTATTGAAACGAGTGATGATTTAATTGTAGAAGTTAACGAATACAACGATCTGTTATTGATATTCTATATATGATTATTCTAATTTGATTGTAGTATGTGTATGTTGTATTGTATGATCACTATTGAATGGATATGGTTTTTGGTACATCGATCAGTTTGGCATGAGGAATCCTACGACTGATAGATCATGTTTTTTCAATAGCTCAAAAAGTTCATCCTTTTAACTCATTTCTTTTATGAGAAATCAAAACCTATTGCCGTGAGTTTATTTATAAAACTAGTATTAAACACTTCGATAAGATTTTTGTCTATTAGGATAGCTCCGAATTGTTTTGATTTATACCGTACCTTGTATTACACTGTCGCCTTAAAGACAACGTATAAAATATGTAATATTACGATAATTAGATCTTCGACTTCAAATAGTAACAAGATCTGCAAAATTCAAGACAAATGAATCCCATCATTCTCGATGTTTATACAATGTTTCAAATCATATTTCGAAAATATCTGTGCCTTTTACTGTAGAAGGAGATGAACGGACAACGGTTGTTCGTAAAATTACATTTTATTATAATTAAAAAAAACAATACGGTTTAGTTTGAAATTTTTCATTATAAGTGTAAATGCTGAAGTCATCTGACTCTACAATTAGTTCGTTCAAGACTAATGATTCAAATTATTTGCTTGTTTGTAAGTATATAAGTAATACTTTCATCTTTATTGTACATGAACTACACTATTTTATATCCATAAGTAGCGTATGGTCACTGAAGGTTCTAGAGTGTCTTGGAAAATTCCAGTAAGTGCCAAATCATTGTTAGAGATTAAAGAAAATTCTAGATGACTTTATAACATCCTGGAAGAGTCTACATATTTCTAGAACTTTCTAGGAACATCGCAGAATCCGGCTTCATTTTTAACATTTGACCTGTAACTATGATCTTTAAGGTGTCCACGTGGAACCCAGTGCAAATTCCAGAACATTCTAGTAACCTATAGTTAGTGACGCATGAATCTGGTAAGCTCTAGGAAATTCTAAAATCCTTAAGCTTTAAACGTTCACCTTTAACCTTTGATCCGGCACAGAGAAGCATGAAGACGCTAAACAGTATATATATACATAGATGTATTGTATGAGTCAAAAATATTAAAACAGTCTGTTACAATTTGTATACATATTTTCGTTTTTGTTTATGTTCAAATTGCTATTGCATCTTGACTAGATAATAGCAATGGAACAATTTTTGACTCCTTAATCCTACAAAAGCCTTGAAAACAAAAGTTCTACTTGTCATATTGCAGGTGGAGAAGTTGTTTGTGAACTGTAAAAAACATTTATTGAATAATAATGCAAATGAAAAATAGTTATATAATATAATAGTATGCGAGGATATGCGAAATAAGAAATAGCTTAAGTTGTTGAAAAATAAGAAACTAAATCATCTTTAGGCAAACACACTTCATCAGATGTCGGACGATTGAATTTCTTTCGTTGATATATTGATTCCCAATGATTTGTGTAAATAAATTGTGCTAATTTACAATATTTATTAATACTAGTTTCTTTCGTTAGTAACCATTGATGCATGGATGCATTTTGACCTAAAATTGTATCTGCCAAACGAAGATTTTCACTTAATGATCGTTTGATAAATATTGATGTCTAAAAGAAAATTTTCAATATATTATTTTTGTTCTTTCTTTTGTTTTTTACTTCAACATAAAATAGAGAAAGCGTGACGATAAAATTCATTTGAGATTTTTTCAATAGAATTAATTTAATTTGCTTTTCGACTGAACAATTTAAAGATCCACATGTTTCCATTGCTTTATTTCTAGCTTATCGATTATGAAAAATTGAGTAAATCTTGAACATTGTCAAACATAGTTGGATCCTTTTGGTTATCTCAGATGGATCGGTTTTGAAGAAAATCAGAGGTAGCATTATATGAGAATTTTAGATCTCTCGATGATTCGTTTTCGAAACCGAGTAACAAATTAAAGAATCAGACACATGTCTTCAACATCTGTCGGAGACACTAATCTATTCGATACTCTTATTTTCAGATGAATATCAGAACATTCCTAAAATAAACCAATGAAATATAGAATATGCCTATTCACATAAAATTTCGAAAATCAAGGTTACATTTATCGAAAGAACTACGGTGATATCTGATATCGTAACAACGCTATTGATGTCTGACATTCAGATCAGGGTTTCCAACAAAAAATTTTAGAAACTAATTATTCTATAAACGCTTGCGAATTTTTCGTGGGGTGTCACCACGAAGTGGAAAGGATTATGGGCAGAGGTCATAACATTTTCATCGGAAATTGTATCACTTTTCGGGATGAAGAACAACGGATAGAAAAAAAAGAAGATTTGTTAGGCAACAATAGAAATTGCTACATATGCGTAAAATAAGCTCTTGTGATAGGTATTGTTTCGATATGTCAAAAACATTATTCATATTAAAGTATTTCGGCTAAACAAAATTGTGAGAGAGGATTTTATTTGAATATAATTTTGAACTAACTATCATCAAAGGTGGCCACGCTCATGACACATTGATATCATGTTTATTGAAAAATCAGACGCAATTGTTATAGGAAAACAACATTCGCGACATGAAAAGGTTCAATTCATTTGTTACAGTGATATAAACGAACTATTTCGTTGCATAACGAAAGCGTTTTTAATGTTAGAGGTAAAAAAATATTTTTTCTCGTCGAAAAATGCCACAAAAAATCCTGTTTCGCTTTCGACTGAACAAAAGTTTTGATTCTTGTCTAGTCACTCTTCCTTCGCTCGTGACTGCCATCGTTTTTCTTCTATCAAGTTAGTACTGTGAATTTTTAATTTCACAAACGTAACACAGAGAAATAGAGAGATGATCGATGTTTCTATTGAGCATTACAACAGTTCTCATTTTCTTTTTCACTCTTCTGCTAGTTCAAAATATCACTCAAATATAAAGTGCAAAAATAAATTGAAAGTCAGGAGGTTTAGCAACCCTGATTACGACATCCGGCTAACAGGGACATAATGTTCTCAACGCTTAATTTTATTTTTTAATGTATGAGATAATTTCGTTGATCTTATCGGAAGTGTTCTAACGAGCATCACTATAAAAATACAGTCCACGAAAACACTATTCCATCGATTTCTAAGTTTCAACTTGAAAGTAACGAATGGGAAAAAATTTCTGCATTAATTTTGTTTTCGTTGTAGCAGGAGGAGATTTCATCTTCTTCTTGTTTTCTAGAAAGAGAAACGTGTCTAGTGTCAAAATAATACAAATGAATTTCATTGGAAAAGCTTGGTAGAGAGAACAGAAACTTCAGAATACAAATTGTTGAAAAATGATTCTGCAATTTCAGTCAGAAATTTCCAATCCGAAACTAGTGTTTTGTTCTTTTCTCGCGTCATCCTGTGTTGTTTTTGAGAATCGTGTTTATACAGTTGATCATTAAAAAGAAGGCCGTCTTGGGCTATTAAAAAAGTTGGTCTAGCAGCACAAAGAAGAATAAACAGAAGAGTATATCATTGAACAATTTTATTTTGCGGATTTATGGTTTTCAGTATGAAAATAAATTTCCAAATAAAAAGCTATTAGTCCTATTTCAAATGATATTGTGCGATAGACAGTTCGTCAAGCGTTGATTTTCATACGAAATGTACAGATTCTAGCAATCATAGTCTATCTGAATAGAATTTATTCTTCCGACTGTAATTGAGAGAGATGAAAAATGCAGACATCAGACGATATTACGAGGGCGTTCGTTTCAGTCATGATGAAAATGTGATGGGATTCTTCATGAGCTACGGGACGTGGCTCTTCGTACCTTGTAAAACTGGGCTTCGAACAGTAACGATAAGAGTGGTCAAATTCTATGAAATATTTTCCAAGTTCAAAAAATAGTTGCAGAATCGTTTTTCAATTCTTTGTATTCTGTAGTCTCTATCAAACTTTTTCCAATGATATTCATTTGTATTTTTTTTTGACACTAAAAGCTTTGCTCTTTCTAAGAAAAAGAAGAAGAAGATGAAATCTCTGCGAGATTCCTCTATAGTGCTACATCAAAAACAAAATTTATAAAGAACTTTTGTTCCATCCATTACTTAATCAGTTGGCTTACATTTATCATGAATTTTATTTGCGTGCTTTTTGTCCTTAATTCTTACAGAATTTATGACACCTCAAATACTATTCCACTACTACCAATAATTTTGAATTTTATCGTTTCATTTGTTTTTTCGATATTCTAATCTACTTGTAAAATTACCGTATATTTGTTCACAGTCGTTAGCCTATACCATAGATACTCATTGTACGCAGTTTCATTCATTGATAGATAATTTAAATAATCAGCTAGATGTTTTATCGATTTATAATCATACACATTAATATATGAATATTTCGGTAAAAATCGTGTATAATCCGGTTTTCCGTTTCGACTAGCAACAATTGGTATCGATGTTGATGATATGGCATCGATTATTTTCTCTGTAACATAATCTTCACAATTGGAATTCTCTATAGCAATAACAAATTTATACCGCGAATATACTATCGAATTTGATTTTGTATGAGATTTTATAATATTTGATTGTATAGTATTGAGACATCTGCCATATGAATGGATCGAAATATAACGCATTAATTGGTGAATAAACGCTTGTCGACCATTGTAAGCTCCACTAAACAGGTCATTTATTTGATTATAATCATTAGAAAATATTCATGTCAACTCACCAATTTGATATGATCCAAACGATTGGAGCAGTTGCTTTCTTTTCTGCAAACGGTTTTTTGATTGGCGCAAACAGATGATTGAGATAAGTGTTAAGATTAAAATAAGTTGCCGGCTCAGGATACGAGCGTTCGAGATTATACCACATTGAAAAATCAAATCTATGCCACATATCACCATACGATGGGCTAGTTTCACTTTCAAGTATGTAGACTAATGAAAACTGTTGTTTATTATCATTACGAACTAGTTCTGGTAAATGGTTTACTGGTATATGAAGCGAGTGATAAGCAACAAGATCGGCTTGTTCAAGAAGTGATCGATCGAGCGTCCAATGAACACTGATTTGTGATAGACGAATGCATCGTTCAATAAGTTTTAAACGTAGAACATAACTTTCAATCGAACGGAATTTCGATTGACAATAATCCGAATTTACATGAGAAAAATCACCTGAACAATAGAAATTTTAAATCCATAAATATATCATAGTTTCGAAAACCGATAAAAAAAAACATAAGAGTCACTGAATTTCATCTCTTGATTCATAACTAAACACGTAGGGAATAATAAGAATATGCTGTTGAATTAAATATACTATATATCCAGTCTTCAGTTTTTTTTTCTGTTTGAAATTGGTTCCAAAATTATTCAGCAAACCTTGTTTGAAAATTTTCTCCATTATTCTAAACACTACTTATAATACAACTATTTCATGATTCGACTAAAGAAAATCGTATGGTTACGAAATTGGATAGTCGAATTTAAAGGTTCGTCTTTCTCTAATCGTTCTGCTTTATTCCATTGATTTTCTTTATATATTTTCTTCGAACTCTTCTTCGTTTATCTTATCATAACATGTGTCCCATAATAAATGGTCGTTTTTTGTATTCCGCATACTGATCTATGAATACGCTTTATTAGAAAACAGAATATACCATAAGATGCAGCGCGAAAACCTCCACAACCTAAACGGTTAATCATACTTTAATACTGCCCTTTTTGTTTTCAAAATCAGTAAAATTCCTTATGACCAATTTCCGATACTGTGACAAGCGGGCGCACAGAATGTGGCCTTTCTATTACAAAAAAGTACAAAATTTCAATACGTTTCACTTTCCAGATTGTAAAGCTTTTCATGTTGCATCTTGGGTATATTCTGCTTTTTCTAAAAACACGTATTATAGGCGATGATAAAATGGACTTAGAAAAACAAGAAATTCCTCTTTCGTTTACGATCAAATAATGTTTACATACCTTCGTAAATCGATCACATAGAGTTTCATTTATTTTGACAACAACATATTAGCTGCTCTTTGTGATTTGTACAGCTTTTCAGGCTGCAGTTTGCGTTATAGTTTGTTCTTTTAAAGAAGTTTGTTACGCAATAAATAGACGACACAAATAAGAATGAATCACTGTGTCCGAGCGGTAAAAACTGATCGCACGGAATTTAATTTGTTTTGAAAATAAAAAGTACACAATTAAAATAAGTTTTACTTTCTAGCTTGTAGAAGAGAAAAAATAATGATGTTATCGCAGCATTAGAAGTTAGGTGTACAGAATATCACTTGTTTTGAAAACAAAAAGCGCAGAATTTAAATATGCTTTACCATGCAGGTTGTAGAGCTTTTCGCGCTGCATCTTGCAGTATATTCTATTTTTTAATAAAAACGTATTTATGTATCAGAATAAGAAATACAAAAAAAACGGCAACTTTTTATGGGACGCCCGTTATATTTTGTTCATATGATATTGCTAGGGAATTTTCTGAAGGAAGTTTTCTAATTTTGTTTTACATGCTCATAATCATTTCATCGATTTCATGGTCTTCATTAAAATAGATGGGCACCTGTATCATGAATGAAAGTAAAGTGAAAAATTACTTGATCTGATTCAATATGCATGCTACATCTGTCTCGACCAATTAACGGACACGTTTAATCAGGCAAGGAAAAGGTGACTTGTTGGCAACTCTGATTTTCATTCGTTACTAACTGTATTCTTCAGAGTTAATTGTGAAGAATTTCGAAAACTGATGGATTGTCGGAACATCTTCAATTTAAATACATTCTAATAATTTTTCTTTGCCTTTTTTCCTGTTTTAAATCATTTTCTTTACTCGAATTTTTATTTAGGAAAAGTTAGAGTTTATATTCTTTTTAAGCCCCCCCCCCCTGTGACGACCTAATCGTCACTGATGTTATCTTGATGTTTGTGTGCGCATTTGTTTGTTTCTCTTTCTAGTTTCCCTCCCTTTTTCTCTCTTATTGCTTTGCGCCTAAAATTGTTAATTCAGTTTAACATAATTATTCTCTCTTTTTCTTCATCATCTACTCACTCTACTTTATATCTCTCTCTTCATTGAGACTCACCTACATTCCTTCTTCTGATATCTTCCACTCGCCATTCGAGCGTTTCTGATATCTACTTCGAATATTTCTCTCTCTCTCTCTCTCTTGTAACTCTTGTCAATAACTCTCTTGTCTCGTTCTCCATCTCACCTCGTTTCTGTTCACATCAAATATATTATCGGATACTTATCCGACTTTAATTTTACTTTGTCTCATCAATTGTATTCTACGTCACAATCCATTATTGTGGCACCCGGCATTTTTAATAGTTGCGCCTCTCAATTGACTAACGACGCAACACCCCCCACCCCTCCAAAAAAAGTCAATTTTCGGGAAAATTCCGAAATTGAGATGAATGCAACAGAAGATAGCCCGTTCTTCGCTCTTTCAGAATTGATATAGGTTTCTACGGAAAACCTCTATTTTGCAGGAAACTTTGAGGATTTCTGGAAGCCGTACTAAAAAAAACTGAATTTTCGTCAAAAATTCTGAAATATAGAAAAAATTTGTCAAAAAAATCTTTTTCGTTTTTTCTCAGTTTGCACTTTCAAAAAAGCCCATCCCAAATTTCTCAGTCTAGGTCCATAGGATGTATTAAAACTTTTTTTTGTTTGAAAGAGCATGTCAAGATGCAGAGTCGCGCAGAGCCCTTTTTTTTCAAAAATCGTTCTTTATGACTAAATAACAAGGGGTCTCTATTCAACCCCCTCCCCCCCTTTTTTTCGTCGTTTTTGAAGTCATTGAAATTGTGATTCCTGTAGTCCTCATAAAAAGTAAGAATTAAGAAAAACGGACTCTGCACTGCCCTCCATATGCAAATGCTCTTTCTAACAAAAAAAAGTTAAAGATATATCAGGAACCTGGACAGAGAAATTTGGGTTGCCGAATTTGCTATTTTTTACCCTTGTCATGTCCGTATCTCAGTCAAACATCAAGATAGAGGGCTGAAAGTTTAACCATAACCTTTTCATACGAAGCCTAACATATCCTGTAAGTTTTATGCTATTTGAACGTTCCTGAGCGAAGATCGATTTTTGAGGGGGGGGGGGGCTTAATGATTGGGAAACAGATTTGAAAGTAAAATCTATCAAAAATATTATCTCTTGAAAAACTGTATCGCTCTGGTTATAGATAAAAACATTACTCCCAAATTCAGATAAGAACATGGCTTTGGGTAACCATTGAATATTAAATTGACAATAGATTTCATACGTACACACGATGAAATGATTCTCAACGTGTACTGTGATCCATATCACTGTTCGATATGAATGTGTATGAGCGAATCGGCAACGATTACTAAAGACATAGTTATTTAATTTCATATAAATCATACGAAAACTAATTTCACACGAAGTTGTTTATCTTGTCAACTGAGCCTGATAACAGAAAATAAATAATTACAGTTTTCTAGTTTTATCGGACGATTATCAATTGATTCGAAAAGAATAGTTAATGCAAATTCAGTTTTATTCTTCTTTTTGCTGAAAATATTGTCATGAAAGTCATTTAAATACAAACTTACAATTGATAGTATTTGGCTCTTTGAATATATGCTGCGTAGCGGTCCAATCAAGTACAATAAATTCATTAACAGCTGCTCGACTATAATTTGACTCTTGTCCTCTTCGAATAGGCTTGTGCCATGGTTTAATATCATGACTTGGATCAAGTAGACTGCTTTTTGAATTTCTTCTTTCATCAAGTCGAACAATGAAGTAAATATTCAATAAAGCAGTAATTATAAAAAACCAAAGTGTAACACGTTTTAGTGACGGATGCATCAAATAATCGTTCGAATGTTTGTGATTGCCTTAAATCAGTAAACATGAGGATTATTCATCAGAGTCAGACGATAATCAAACAGAAGAAAAAAAGGAGTATGACTAAATGTATACGTTGAAGACGATTGGTGACTTCATGATACACCTCATCGCACATGTGTGCAGCCGTTATTATCATTTTTCGTATTCTTTTTATATTTTTTCTTGCACTATAGCTTGTGATGCGATTGATTTTTTTTCTTTCTTCTTTTATATTTTTTTTGCTTTGTACTGTCGGTTTTCATTGAAGTTGTTTGCGAACGGAGCTCGATGCATATTATTTTTTATACGTTCGTCACGTTTCATGGCTCATAGGGGATGGTTAAATTTATGAAAAACCATTAGTGATTGTATTGAATGCAATCATCAAAGAAAAGCACATATATTTATATGCAGCTCTAAAAAAGTTGTTAATCAACAGATAAATGTGTTCTTTATTTCTTCAAAGTACACCTTTAACTACTGTTTTGGTTTTGTTATAATCGCATTGACATTTTTCATGGGACGACATGCGCCCGCGCGGCATATCCACCGATATTTTCGCTTTCTACTTTGTCGAGCAAAAATATTTTGTTCGGTTTTATTTATATAGATCAGATACATTTGATAAATCAAAGATAAATTTTGAGTTTTAGATAAAGTATATCTATTTTTCAGGACTCACATATGTCTTTGAAGAAAATAATAAGTGAAAGCTTTATAGCGATGTTTTTGGTGTTTTCTTCCCATCTCCATCACTATTACAGATATGCCCCCTGCATAATAGGTGCATCATCCCTCTCCTCCGACACACTGATTGAATAGCTGCCTGATTCGACTTCGAAAATAAGTCAAAAGTTAAAAACATTTCCTCGGGCCCCACTTACGATCAACCAGACAAAACATTATTTCTGAATTATAATTATATAAGACACTTTCATGTCTGCATATATGTGTATTCTGCTATCAATGCAAATTTTTATGCATTTAGATTTTCTTCGTCTATTTGGAGTGGAATCGATGGGTGTTGAGTATGAGAGTCTGCAGTCTGTCACTTGTAGTTTAGTTTTAACGAGAAAGAGTAGGCTGATAAGATTTTTCTTTTGAATGAATATGATCGAATCGTACTTTTAAAAATCACAAAATGAAATAATGACTGGTTTTCTTTGAATGAGAGCGAACAGATAATGTTTGATATGTACGAAAATAGAGAAATCAAATGCTCGTTTGAAAGCTGTATAAAAAATTAGAATCTCTACACTTTCAATATTCATTGAAGATATAATATTTTCACATTCCATTCACAAAATGAAATCGGGATTCGTGAAAGTTCACTAACTAAATACTTTCCAAAAGTTGATTATATTCTATTAGATTGAGAACGTGCGACTATCGACCATTCACACTGCGGAAGTTGCTATGACTACTGAGAGTTGGCTTAGGTCACAATATATCCCATTATTACATGTGCAGTGCATGACAAACTATAATATTATCGCTTATAGTTTCATTAAAACTATACACATCGATAGATGGTTAAGTTGATACCTAATTGAAGATATCGATAAATATGCATGAATGCGTTGATAGATGGATTCGGTAGTAAAGTAAGTAGATGAATAGCTTATTGAAAACGAAACTATCGTAAACCTCGTTCTGATAGGGAATTTCAGTTCAGAAGTTCGAAACCATCTTCATCGGTCACGAACCAATAGAAATCTACTTATCTGAAAAATAACTCCTACGACAGGGCAATTCGAACCTCAACAGTATTTCCATAAAAACCGACTTATTCAAAACAAGAATTAAGAAAGATTTTTAACAAATCAGAGTTTTCCATTCAAGTAAATCCTTGATCAAAAGCCCTGTCATGCGGATCATCTGTGTCAGCTTTGCAAAACGCTTGCCAACCATTTGATTCCACAGGAACTTCCAATCGTGGTCAATGTAACTTTCCTACTATGACGACTTAATGACTACAAGCCCTTTCCACACTTCTATTTTTGAGCATTTCCATGTTTCAATCCTTTACAAGCGCACACACGCTCTCTATGAAGTGTAAAACTATTAATCCGTTGAATTCGTTCCCCACAAGAGCATTTCAGTTAATTTAGACCGGTTTTATGTTTCACTTTCAAGTGTCTATTTATATTTCGTGTGATCTAACCAGTGCAAATGATATCGTATATATGCCCCTTTCAATTTCTTCACCTTTCGTGACACAAGTGCTTTGGATTATGTGTTGTGTCTGGTTTTACTTTTGCTTTTTTTCCACCGCATGCTCGCGCCTTTGTAGATACTTGTGCAAAGCCAGAATAGGGTTTTAATATAAAGATTGATTTGAACGTTTTCCTGTGAGGAAGATTAGTTTCGCAATTTTCAATAATTGTTGACGATTAATTTGTTCTTCTAAATTCATCAGTAACTGGTGAGGAACTATCTCACTTCACAGTGAGCGGGGCAAGTTTCTTGAGTTACAAATTTGCCGAGAAAGCAATTCTATCTTCATCGGGAAACTGTTTGATAGTGTCTGATTGAATCTTTAGGAGAACGATTAAAACTTTTAAAATTTCAATGATTAGTATATTTCATCTTTCATTACTTCATGTGTGCATTGCTTAACACTTGAATAATTCACGATTTGCATCTTAGTACGACCATTGAAATCAACAATAGGATTAGCAAATTTAAATTTTTTTTGACCATGAGCACATGAAACTACCTTATAGAATTATAATTCAGATAAACTTTGAACTTTGGTCTGGCTGGCCGTAAAGATATGAAAGTACTGAGTTTTGTTCATTAATATTCGAACTCGAATTAGAAATTTCAAGCCCTCATTACAGACCTTAGTAATCATTATTGTATGATCGTAATATACAATAGCTTTATTTCGCCTCTTATTTCCATGCTTCTTATAATAAGAAAAATGAAGTGAACAGCAACAATGAAACTGACGATACGAAAATTCGCGATGTCATATTTTCTATGAATATTATGAAAGTATAGAAGATATGAGACTTACACATATTATCCACAGAGGGGATGCATTAAGAAGCTATTTTTAATCCATAGATTTGCAGTGATTAAAGAGAAATTGAATCACATATAATATTTTTTTTCTGAATAATTGGTTATTTTTAAAAGACGATAAGTTACGAAACAAAAATGGTAAAGAATAAAGCAAAAACAAATGTAGGACAAGAAAGCACATTATTTGCACAGACGTGAGAGAATAGAATGAAACATAACAACAAATAACAATTATGTATGATAAAGAGTAACGACAAAACAGAAAAAAAATACTATACGTCATTCGATTTCTAATTATTTGTTGCAAATCTACGGATTATAGAATGATATTTTCTTTATGTTAAAATCGAAATTTGTTGCTGATTTGCCAAATTTAAATGGCCACTATAAAAAACACACACAGACACACATGAGATAATTGTGCGCTATAGAATTACTCGCAAAAATGTGGTGCAGCTCAAAAATTTATATAGAATCCATGATTACAGAACCTTGGTTGATTTATTAGCAAACCATGGTGCATCAAAGGCTAATTAATTCACTAGACGGCACTAGCATAAATGATAGCGAAGTTCCTTTTCAATTACTACTCAGTCTAAAGATCCCACTAGATTACAATAATTCATCGAAAAACCACTGAGTATATGTAAGGATGGCTTGGAGAATGGCACAGTTAGACATTCGATTGGACGTTTTTCAGATTTTTGGATGGTTGCTCAATTTATGTCAATGTTCATCTGTACGAGAAGATAAGCTGATGATGCAATGGAATATGCGAAAAAGCATGATTTGTGAGCGCAAAACACAAGTATAGAAAAACATGTTCAAACTTGAATCGCTCACTGAAGAGTGGGCTATTGTTTTTCTAGAGAAAGTTGATGTAGCCTCAACTTCTGACTCCTTCTCAGATCAACAATCTCTATCGACTGCATAGCTCTCACAATGGTCGATTCCATAAAGTCATATATTTATGGGAATACACTTCCATGTTCAACGTTGAAATCTACGATTGATATGTTTAGCTTTAGTTATCATAATCATAAGGTTCTCTTTCTAATTTCGAATGGAAAATCGACGGATGAAAATCCCGTCTAGTTCACTGAAGAGCTTTATGAGGACAGTATCCTTGTTTACTCTTGCTTACCAACATCTCAGAATATCCACGATCTCTTGACGCTTGCATTACGACACAGATAGACAGTAGATTCAAGAACGAGTTTATATGTACCAACTGAGTTCTACTATAGAAAATACTCATCCGACTATGTCGGCACTCGTGGGAAAAGTACTTGGAATTTCCGTCATGCGGCTGTAGCCATCTCTTTCTCTAGGTCAATCATCCACGCGTAATTAAGGAATTTTCCAGTCTCGTTCGCCGTATGGAAGAAAATAATAAATCTGTATTGAGTATTCTCGAACATCTCTCACTGGATATGTTTTACATAAACATATCTGATTCTAAATTTAAATCGAGACCAGAAATTGGTCGTACGTGTTATAAGAGTGCAGTTACAGTGATAATTCACTTGACGAATTGTCGAATAGCAAAAGTCGAGAAAGTGAATATCCTAATTTTGAAAAATTAATATGAAATAAATTGGAGGAAAAATAAGGTTAACATGAAACGTCTGTTGAAAAGATACTTCAGGATTGGTTTCCATTTTATTGTCTTCTTTTCAAAGGAAAAAACTTGATGAAAACAGCGATAGACAAGAGATTAATACAAGACATCCGGTAATCACAACATTTTCTTTGTGCAAACAGCCACGCAACGCTTTCCTTATTCTTGACAAGCACAATCTTCAGGGTGTTCTTAAAAGTAAACAATTCAGAAATAGACAGTCAACTGACAAAACCATATGCGCATTCTGTTGTTCCAATAGAATACGACCTGGAAAGTGTATCATTTCTCAACTGTTGGGCGTACAAAGTTTGCGAACGACGAATTTTTCAGAGTACAAAATTGTGAGCATACATATAAATAAGTGAAGATCCTGGACAAAGACTTGCACAAAATCTACCATCAATCACTCAATTGTTGTCTTACCAATATCCTATTTTTTATGAATATTCTCTTCAGTAATCACATTCACTGGACACCTAGTCGAAGCAATCAATCCAATATTTTATCAAAGTGTTAAATCAATCCCATTCAGATTCATACTGAACTCTTGCATAGAATAAAAGCAACTGGATAATCATTCATCGCAAAACAATACTCCACTACTTTTTCGACATTAACAGGTTTTTCAAAACGCTGATGTCACACTATTAATGAAGACTATTTTTTCTAAGAAATACTAGAAAAATCTTTTCATACTTTATTTAAAAAAAAAACGAGATCTTCATTATAAATATCCTGATCAGTATTACAAAGGATGCTACTAACATTTACGATTTAGTTCCATCTAATCTAATCGGATACGTATTACATTGAGGGTGTTATATGAGGATCATAGTGTCAGTATCAACCCTGCAGTCTACATACAAAATCACTCGTACAGCTCGCACAAATGTCACGCCCTCCCTTAAAACACGATTCTCTTATGTTCATTCAAAACATCTATGCAAGCAAATTCAGTTCTTCGCTAGAAATTTGTCGAAAACCAAATCCTGAGCAAGGCTATCCTTGTGACAGGTGAACATGTGGCTATGTAAAAGAAAATGGTTCATAACCAGACTCGAACTCAACAATTTTAGTATGAATGCATACCATCGATTTCATCTATACACTTACATAGGGTTACTGTATACAAACAATTGAACTAAAATCCTTGTAGTAGACAATCTATCATGTATTTCTATGTGCTCGAATAAAGTTGTTGTTAGAGTTGATGTCTTAAAAAATTCATTTCCCTTGTGGCTTTTCGAAACGGCAGCTAATGCTAAAGTACGGACCATGTATTTATTTGCATTGCAGTTATGCTAACACACGCACACTCTCTCTCTCATTGTGTGTATGCACATATTGTTCTATGAAATTTCTATGGAATCTTCTGATTTGAATGAGTTTAAATTATTTCTTTTTTTTTTTGAAAATATTTATTCTGATTATAATATTTGTATTTTATATACAAACAAAAACGCAAAAAGATATAGAACGAAAATCTTTGACGAATAATAAAATACCATTAAACGAATTTTTTCTTTTTCTTTTTTGCAATTTGTTCATCGCGTTCTTTTTCTTCTCGGAGTTTTCTTTCAAGTTCTTCATGTCGACGACGTTCAGCGGCAGTTATTTCATCATTTATCGGTTGACTACTTGAACTTGATGGTTGTTTACTGAGTGTTCGTTTTTGTGATGAAATTATTTTTTTCGAAGTTCTTGTTGATGAAGAACCATGTTTGTCTTGTGATGATCGCAACTGACTTCGATATTCATTTCGTAATAAACAATCTTCAATTAATTGTTGTCCTTCACGATCAAATGCTAAATCGAGTGTATGCAATAAGACATCGTCATGTCGTTGTTGAACTTGTCGAGATGTTGATTTATCAAAATCATCTTTCTCAAATGGTTGTGTTGCAAGCCACGTACGTTGTAATTGACATGTACCTTGAGAACGATAATCATCAAGTTCTTTATCTTTAGCCTGAATGATTTTAATTAATTCAAGTTCACGACTTTTACGTTCAGCAAGACAATAAACAATTTGACGAACATAATTGGCTTCATAAAATTCACCTTCACGTCGTTGGCATTGAAATGCATATTTGAAAAGTATCGAACCTTGAATACGACCTAAATCGTAAAACGAATCGATATTGAATTGAACAAAACTTCAAGATTTCTATGTTTTGTGTTTCATGTGTAAACTTTCTTCGGTTCGATTTAGAGAAAACACTAAGGAGAAATCTCAATATCATATCTAGCATGATTATCTGTTTGATTTAGGGTGTGGATTTTTGTTTTTTCGATGGTAATGTTAATGTTACATATCTCAAATCAAAATATTATTTCGAATGGCAAGGTAATAATATATTATTTATGATCTAGTAAAAATCTAACAGGATAGAATGTTCAGCATAGTTTATTTTCGGATGATGGAACGTTCTTCTCTTATTTCCTATCTAGTACTTTTTACCAGTCATTCAATATCAATGAGTTTGAATAGTGCAGTAGAATTAAGAATCAATCATATTTTCAATTGTTTGTTTCATTACCTTCAATAGTTAAAGAGACATTGAACGTTTTTAAGAAGATCTAACTCGTATATTACAGTGTACCAATAAAAACTTCGATTACTATCTGATGGTGATAATGAATTATCCAGTGTATCGAACTTGGCACAATAGTCAAAAATTTAGTCGAACTCTTCGTGTTGAGTTTATTTCTCGATTTCGAAATTATAACAAAGACAGTTTCTCTATGGAAAAATTTCCATGTGTATCTTGAAATTCATTAATAATAATCATCGAACTAAGAAATTCTATAAAGAATACAGATGATAATATCGATGGAATCTGGTAATGAAAGATGGACTGTGTGTTTTGAACGAGAAACTATATGCCTATATACGTTGTGAACTCATCTTACATATAGAAAAAGAAAACTAACGACAGTTATTGGATTGACGATTAAGTGAAAGCGTCATGATTGACATAGTGTATACTATAGGACACATTGTGATGACTTATGTCATATATTTGATCGATCGTATGTTTGAAAACGAAAGCAATACCATATACTTAAGCTGTCCCAGAAGTCCGCAAAAACTAACGGAGGTGAGTTTTCATTGAGGACTAATAACATATCCTCAAATACAAATGAATAAATAACTGATTCATAGTAGTTGTGTCTGAGAATCAGAAAAATCCTTTTAGAGTTATATACCTTTGATATCGACAACTAGTACATCATCATTAATTAATTGGGCACAAATGTGATTATCTTTTTGATTCGTTACAGATTGTTCAAATATTTGTCTCATTTTTTCTAAGACTTTTTTCAAATCTTTGAACTCCATTTGTGGATTAAGACGCTCAAGTCGTTGTCGAAGTCGTAGGCCACTTAATGCTTCGTAATATGCATATCCATTATCATAAAAAGCAATTTCATAACAGCCACCATCAGTAATCGGATCAAAAAACGGTTGACAACAGAGTTGTGCATTGCGATTATCTCCACCTGACCATGGCGATGGAGGTAGATTTGATTGTGCAACGTCAATAACAAGACATGGTTGATGAGAAAAGGTTTTATTAAAACTAGTTGTAAATTGATCAAATGGATCTAATGATGATGACATCGGCTGTTCTTTGAATATTTCAAAAAAATAAAACTTGTATATGAAATTACAAAAGACAACTAACGGTAAGTTTAATAAGACCAATGAAAGTTAATTGTAGATGTCGTTCTAATACTTTTCTATATATCTATTAACTAGTGATACAACGATAATCACAAGAAGTTTTAGTGAAGACAGATCACATATGGTATTATTTAGCGGGACGGATCTCTTTTTGTGATGATAAATGAAAACCAAATGTTTGATCGAATAAACAGTTATTAATTATGCTCTTTTGGAAACATATGATACTCTTCAACTTTTGAAGGATGTATATCGTATGAGAATGAGTATAGATGTGATTTTGTTCGTACGAAACCAATCAGTGTCTTTAATTGTGACAACTAAACAATAATCTGATCGAATCTAATATGTTATGTACTAAAAAATATTTACGGAATATAATTCTAGATGTGACTCAGTATCGGAATTAGGTTGTCGAAAGGAAATTTTGATTCATGAAATTTATCGAAACATACAGAATTTCAAAACAGTGAATAAGCTGTATTGTATCTAATGATTCGAGTTTGTTGAAATCAGGATGAATCAAACAACTTTTACAAAGTTGTGTTCACAAATAACCACATGTTACGATTATGCTATTTCTGCATTCTACAGTCAAAAGGTTATTGCATGCATACTCAAGTTCAAATGTGCTGTGTAACTGTGGAATATATTTATTTTTGTAAAAACAAACATAATCTTGTGTGTATTATGATTTCGATATTTTCAAGTTTTAAAGTAGAATGAAGATGGGAACGAGTCAAAATAGTTGATAGTTTAGAACATGAATGATTTCAATAGTTTAATGATTGTGTTTCATATGAAATACAAGTCGTCTTGAATACTGTTGGATAAAATTTGTATCGAATAGTGTAATCGTAATATATTCTTATCAATTTCGAATCGCCTGATCACAACATATAAAATATTAAAAAACAAGGAGAAAACGAATGTTAACCATAATTTTCATTCGTTTTGTCGTTACCATGAATATTTTATGCGATAGGCTCAGGCGATATAAAATAGCACAAAAACTACAAAAATTGTGATACTCGAGAGACATCCCATCGTATGATACTGATCGATGTGTGGCAAATGAGAAAATAATTGAAAACAGGCATTCCATATAAGACACAACCGATAGCCGATGATAACTATTTCTTACGAATAGAAAACGATTGTAACTACATTTTGTCTTGGTTCCAATGAAAATACTACAACTATGAGGCTTACAATATTTGTTAGGTAATTTTATTTTAAAAAAATATTATTTCATCATTTATTTTTAGAGCATCAATAGTTGTATACTTCTAACATATAGATGCTTGTCATGTTCTAATACGGAAATGAATTATTCGAATTCATTCATACATTCTTTTCGGATGTATCTTTATCATGCATAAACAAGAATAATTAGATTTCATATCTTAGTCAAATAATTGATTTTCTTCAACTTTTCCCGATATAAAGAGTCAAACAATCTATTGAATTACAAATCGATTCTTCCAAAGAACGAAATAAGAAGTTAGTTTCTCTTTTCGGACTGTTAATTTTGACAATTGCTTGTGTGAGAGTGTAAAAAGCAATCGAACCAATCTTATGATTGAGTGTTTCCATTCTGTTCTGATTATGCGATGGTCTTATGGAGTCTCTCTAAATATATCTGTCGACTAGATTTGATAAATGTTGTAGATCTTTTGTCATCGATCAATTCTTAAGCAACAGAACTATTAGAAACATCTATTTGATTGTTTCCATGTAATTGAGTTTTGCTCGATGTTATTCAGATATACGAGGAGTTGTTTTTCTTTTTAATAATTAATTTAATGCAGTCACAAGAAATAAGTAAACATGATGACAATCATAAATACTAACACTCTAAAAAAGAAGAAAACATCATCGATAAGAATGACTTGATAAAAATGGAAAAGACATAAAATCGTAAAATCTTTTACGACAACACATAGAAAATGACATAACATAGATTGAGATTCAAACGGGAATCGTATCTTGATAAATAGTTCATTCAGAAGTGTAATACTATTTTCTATTTTTCACGATTATACCCTCGTACAATGTTTTGACATACATACACGAAGAATAAGAATTTATGTCGGTCAACTGTTAATTGAGATGCTAGATTCAACTAAGAGATTACCTTACAGAATTTATCTATGAATCAATGAACATTAATCTTTAATCGAAAAGATCAATTGGAAGATCATTTCCTTTTTGTTTTCAATGAACGACTACGAATATATCGGTAATTATCAAGTAAATGTTCAACTATTAACTTGTCTTCGAATAAAAGGAAGTTATCATAATAGTATTGTACTTGTAGGTAGTTAAAGACGTAAGAATATCTGACACCCTTTTGATAACCTTGTCAATGTGTTTATTGTCTGTTACTTTGTCTATTTATTATTCTTAAAACATATAAATATGTATACACATCTGTAAATGACATTAATTATCTAGTTGTCTAAGATTCTATTTTTTTTTCTCGTGCCACAACTTAGTCAAGATTAATTATATTTAATTGTTAACTTTTTTCTTTGTCTCATATAATATCTGACAATAGAATATGCGTCACTGACAAGCATATAATGATAATCAAGATGAAAATTTTTTGTAATTAATGCATACTTTGATTTATATTGGTCGTCAACTGATTATCGTTGTCGTCTATTTCTTTTCTCTCTCTCTCTCTCTCTTTTTTTATGCTAATATTTTGTCGTTATACTCTCTAAATATGTTGTTGTCGTTGTGTAGAAGGGAAAAAAGCGAGAAAGAACATAGTAAATTCGACAGCATGATGTTAGCAACTCTAATTGACCGTGTTCTTGCTCGTTTATATTATTCGATTCTCAAGATAGAAAGAGACCAGGAGACAGACGCAGAAAAAAGACAGAGAGGAAGGATGTATGTATCGATCAATCATGATCTTAATCAGATAAGTACATCTGCTCGTGCTCCCGTCGATAAACGAGAGAGAATAATTGTTTCATAAGAGCATATTGTCACATATTGTAACACCAATTGTGTCGAACACAAAAGTACAGGTGAGTTCTTGTCAGAATTTTTCTTCAGTTCGAAAAACAAAGGTTAGTAAAACAATGCTAATGTCGTACTATTTTGTTTACATCAAAGAATTAACAGAATAGAATTTATTCTTGCTTGATGAATTATCATGTCATGATAAACTTCCATAGATCTTATCGAGAATAAAAATGTTTATTTGATTACTATGATAGTTAGTTATAGTAAATGATTGAGTTTAAAATTATTTTTTGTTCTATGAACATCAGATGAATGCAGATCAGGAAAATATAATACAAATAAATCTTGAATATATTCTCCTATCAGAGTTTATTAGTATTATATTGACTTAATAACATCGAGAGTCAAGTGTTAATCGAATATTTTCATAATTAATCGTATCTAAGACAAACATCATGATCTTGTATATTGCATGGAAATAGTCGAACTTTAACTAAAACAACTATGCAACTAAACTGTTGTCTCTGTAGCTTATCTATTAAATAGAGCAGTGCGGAAATTTATTTTTACTCTTCTTTATCGAATTAAATGTAATATAATTAGATAAGCATATGTTAGTTGAATTCTCTACTGTAAAAACGTAAATGACGAGTCAATATATTTACACTATACGAAAATCTATTCCTATGGGCTCGTATCAAAAACAAGTTTTGCCCAACATCGAATATAACTAATCACTCAGGAATCTATTAAATGGAATGGTTGTCACTTTTAATCAAACTATTTGATCTTTCAAATGCATTTATGGAGGAGGGAAAAACGGCGGGGATGGGAGGGGGGGGCAGATTTCTTTGTCGCTCGTACCAAATCATTGAGTAATGTCAGCTATATGCAACATAAGTAGTACGCACCAATGAATCCGAACTGTTCCGAGACGAGAAACGTCTATATCCGTCTATCGCTCCGACAGGATCGAATAAGAGCATAGAGAATTTTTTTTTCTCGGATAAAATACTTTTCATAGCAATTTGGCACATTTAAACGATAGAAAGTCCTTGTTGTTAAATTATTTTTTAGTCACAATAGAAACAAGTTCGTTTGTTGAGAATTCTTCTGAAATTATTCTATCCGAAAGATATTATTTTCGTGAATGAGAGAACATTTTACTATATCTGATTGTGATCTTTACGAAGAACAAACATGTATTTCTAGTTTGTTACTATATGAGTCCACCACGACGAGAATCAGTAACAGAAATAGCATCATTTAATGAGAATGATGAACAACAACCATTTACTGCACCAATGACATCAACAAATACAGTATCGTCACGTATTGACAGACGTAAATCATCTATAGCTGCTATATTTGATGATAGTCGACGTCGTGAAGAAATTTTATTAAAGCCCAATCGAACAAGTCTGCGTCGTTTATGGGATAAATATGAGGTACCATATATAATTGGCGAAGAAGTATTCGATGCCAATCGTACATCTTGTGAAACTATATTAATTATTTGTTCGTGGTGTATTTTTGTTTTATTTTTTCCATTTTCTCTATTTCTGACACTTAAAATTATTCAAGAATATGAACGAGCTGTCATATTTCGTTTGGGTCGTTTAAATCGTTCGTCAGCATATGGTCCTGGTATATGTTTTATTTTGCCATGTATTGATACAATGCATAACGTTGATATTCGTACTGTTTCATTCGACGTTCCACCACAGGAAGTTCTAACACGTGATAGTGTAACAGTTGCCGTTGATGCTGTTGTTTATTATCGGATATTTAATCCAACTGTTTCTATTTCTAATGTTGAAAATGCTCAGGAATCAACACATCTTTTAGCGCAAACATCATTACGAAATGTTCTTGGTACACGTCTATTATCGGAAATATTATGTGATCGTGGCGCTGTATCAAATCTAATGCGTGAATGTTTAGATGATGCAACTGAAAATTGGGGTATAAAAGTTGAACGTGTCGAAATAAAAGATGTTCGATTACCGAAAAGTCTTCAACGTATTATGGCTGCTGAGGCTGAAGCAGCACGAGAAGCACGAGCCAAAGTAAATAACATTCAAAAGGAATTTGTTTTACATGTACTATTTTTTTTTGTGTTAAGATTATTGCTAGTGAAGGAGAATTTAAAGCATCACGTGCATTAAAAGATGCAGCCGATATACTTGCTCAATCACCATGTGCTATGCAATTACGTTATTTACAAACATTAAATAGTATAGCAACAGAACAAAATTCAACAATTATTTTTCCAATACCGGTTGATCTATTTTCAACGTTTCGAAATCTGAATTCTAAACAATCGAAAAAATCAGTTGATCCGACATTAGTGTCGCCAACAAGTCCAGATGATAATAATACGTCTGCACAAGGAAAATTACAATCAACATCAACAGATATTTAGAAAAAAAAAACGAGAATGGTTTGCTGTGAAATCTAGTTATGTTTTGTTTTGTTCATGTATACTGTTTTAGTAGTTAAGTCAATAGAACAGTAAATAATGCTTTTTATTGACTGATGAGAACAGAACTGATCGACTTTTATTCTATATTAATTGTTGAAGAAACAAAAGGATATTAAAATAAGTATGAAATATGATTTCAACATGGAAACTTTGTTTTCTTTCGATTCAATAATTTCAATGAAAGAAAACGAATAGAAATTCAACATACACTATGATTACAACAAGATCCTCATATCATTATCAACCAAATACAAACGACTTATCCTGACAATTTTATTACCTAGATAAAATATATATGTAATGTATTAATCATTATCCACTACGACTACAAATACAATATAAATCAGTTGATAGGTTAACCAAATCGACATTACAGCACATTCATTTTTCAAATAGAAATTTCTTTTCAATATTGAATTGAAGTATCACAATGGAATGTGAATCTTCAATTCAATGATATGTCATTCGCAAATTTTCAAAGCAACGAATTATATATAATTTTGTACAGATTGAATCGATAGATGTAGTTTTTTTCCTTAAGTGGATAATAACCATGAAAACTTTTCAAACTTGAGATTTCTAGAAAATACTCAACTTCTATATATTAGGTCACAAATAAAATAAAATATTTGCATAGAGCATGGAATGACATTAAGAAACGATTTTCCTACGGTTCTCAACATCAGTTGCTCTGTATTGTTGATATGCGCGATCAATACACTGTAAACAGAAAAACAAAAATTCTAATTATCATGCTTTGCAAATGAAGTTATTCATCTCTATGGAACATAGTACCATCTGTTATAGTCCAAAAATATGAGTTTATATTAATTAAACAATGGAATCATGTTTTGCATGAATCTTGTATGAAAATTAAACAGTCAACAAATTAAAATAATATACTTTACGATCAATTAATATATCTTACAGAAACTTAAAATTAGATTATGAGTACTAAAAACAAACAATTATTGTATTATTTTTTCATTCTACATGTCTTTTAAGGAATAAAATAAATTATTGCAAGTGCGATATTCTTCATTCAAGATTTTAAGACTTAGAACAAAAAGCAGCATTCATTGTTACCTACGTCAACGCAAAAAGAATCATATGGATATTGAGCTAAATGATTATTATGATTTCAAAGTCAAATTTCCATTTTAAGAATACAAATAAGTTTAAGATGAACGTTCTGAATATATATTTCAATTTGCTTCGTGAATCATCATCGTTTTTATTCATCTAAATCCAAATACAACATGCATAATGCACAACGAAAAAGAATAGACATTTTCTAATCGTAAACCGATGAGTCTAAAACTTGAGCTGAAATAAATATCGTACGAAAATTTTATTTATCGTTGTTCCAACATATTAATAGAAATAAAATGTTTTTTATTCAAGTACTAGCTATCTACAAGACAAACAAATCTCGTGAGGCTACAATCTCAACTGATTGATCGGTTTTTTCAGAAATACCAGTTACCACATAATGAATAATCAATAGTTCAGATTCCTAATAAGTTCATAGAGAATCTTATTTTGAATTTTATCTCGAATAGTATAACTCTAAAGATTTCACAATATGACAGATAGTTTTCATCATAGAAACCATTTGAAGTAGAATTGTTTGATCAAAATTTTCATTTGCTACGATATGTGAACAAATCAAAACATCAAATTTTATTCCGTACTTTTTCTATGAGTATTAGAAGCAAAGCTAATTAAATTAGCACGTATAAAATAAACGAAAATCAAATTCTTTCTGAATAGAATAAAATATTATTATAGAACTATACATATGTTATTAACTTAATGTAATTGTGGATAATAAAATTGATTTTCAATTATTTTAAAGATTCTACTGATGGTTAACTACTTGTCTAATTGTGTTGTTAGAGAACACAATGTTTTGTTAGAAATTATTAATAAATGGTAAATATTTTCAGACAAGAATCTTTTTAGTTTCAGTGTCTTGTTTATTTTATCCCTTAAATTGATAAATATGTAAACGTAAATATAAAATTTTGATGCGAACAGTTACGCAGATATCTTTTCTTTTTGATTTAAATTCGAAAGAAATACATGACAGACCTACAGTTTTCGATATTTGATAGCTAATAGCCACAGGTGTAGTAGCAAGATTAGAATATTTCGACAGATCAATTTTTCGAAAGCTCTACAAATCATGTTTATATTTGACGAACGACTATGAACTTGAAATGTATGACAATATGGCATTTCGATTTTATTTTGAATGATAACTATTTCGATCATTGACAAGCATGATTATTAAAGTATGTTTTCGTATGAATAGGAAAATATTATTCAGACATATAACATGGTAGAAAACCTCCAATTTTATTTCGTTCATAGTGTGTCCTTGTCGAACGAATACGAAGCTGTGGAGCATTTGAAAAATTTCATGATGACAATTAACCAAAAGATTCATACATGACATTGTGAGTAGAGGTATAAGCCAACGGGTTGATAGGAGATTGGGAATTTCAATATTGAATAACCGTTTAGATGATAAGAAATGCCTGTTTATTTCAATATATGATTACTAATCATTTCGAAATCATAAATGACATAACTCTATTTCCCCAGTTAGTTTAATGAAGACTTTATATGTAGGCAACATGGGCAGGGGTAATGAATTATGATTCAACTTTACCCGATCTAGTGGTTCGAAGAATGGATAGATTTAATTGATGCATATCAAGATGTAAAAAATGATAGTTTGAAAGACTACTATAAAACATTAATGTTGATCCATGAACGAGCTATTATTTTAAGCCAAGAGCTTTTTTTTATATAAAGGCTTGAAAAAAAATAACGAAAAAGGAATATACTGATTTGTCGATTTAGTTTGTTGAGTCTGTATCACTCGACGGATAATCTATAGGAAATGAGCCATATTGTCTGTGCCTTATGTATTACTGTAACTCAAGTGCTTTTCACCTCAATTGCTCTGGATTTAGACTGTTCATTTTTCGTAGACACAAGCAAAAGAAAAAAATTAAGAAGAAATGTAGCGATCCCAATATAAATGAAAAGAGATATTCGGATTCGGATTATCGTGGCGGTGTTAGCTCAGCCACATGGCTTACCCCTCTAATTGTTAGCTATTAGGATCTAGGATTCTTGCCGCCGAATCCTGGAATCGGGTTTATTTTATTTTGCTCGGTTTCAGGAAAAACCGGATAAATCCATTGATCAGGTCGGTTCACCGGATTCCTACTTTTATTTGCCGGCTGTAAACGGTGTCTTCCCTGCGGGAACCGGCTCGTTCTTGGTATTTCATAATGTACAAAGATCAATAGACTCTGATGGTAGTTTTAAAAGTTCTCTAAATGGTAGGTCTTGGGATTTCCCTCTTGATAATACACTAACTGGGTGACAGGGATCAAGCCTTAAATATCACTAATTTATATTCTTTCCAGATTGATTGCTATTTCGAAGTAGTTAGATTTCTTTCAATCCTAACGTCGCTACTGCAGTGTAGGAATAAACATGTTCAACAACTATTCTTTATCACATAGTATGCTGAAAAAATGATTAAAAATTCAAATCACTCTTCATAATCTTAGCAATTTATCTCTATCATATTCACATATAACTAGTTCTACAATGCATGGTACCATATAATCTACTCAGTATTACTGAGCTGATTTGTTTTTATTTAAACAATATGCAGACAAAGTTCGCAAACAAAACAATGATTATTTTAAACATTTACACAACAATTAATAAATAGTTACAAAGTACACGAGGACAGGATTGATCTGACAAGTTGATAAGTTTAAAATTCATTCTGTTTTTGGATGATCATTCATTGTACAAGTACGTTTTGTATTATCGGTGCCATTCTCTTCGTCATTAATTGCGACAACGCAGTCTACTTTTCTTTTATTCATCATGAGTTTTAGTGCATCTGTTGGCGAAAGATCAGCATTATTCGACATCTCGAAATGAATCGTGTTCTCTGACGGTATGCTGAGACATTGACCATTATCGAAAATGCTATCCATAGCATCGCGAAGACATGAACTAACATCGTATAATATAGTTGAGTTGGTTTGAGCCTACAATAATAAATTAGATTTAACTGTCGAAAAAACAATTTCGATAAACGGATGTTAACACAAGAAACTATTCTGGACTGATATTAAAATTCATGTCCACGAATTTTTAATATCAAAATAGAATTGTTTAATTAGATAGTGATCTGTATAGCACTATATATAATTCAACTTAATTTTTAAAGCGTATCTTTATCTCACAATTATTTCTTCTGAAAAACTTATTTTAGTTAAACAAAAAGAAGTTTCAAGTATCTCCGTAAAATCTTTGACAACATGAGAAGTTTCTTGAGCATTCGGCAAGAAATTAGAAATATTTGTAACATACCAGATATTTCCTGATACTCTCATTAGAATATCAAGAAGAGTACGTAAATTCAAATGATAGGTATTAATTCAACTTATACCACTATTAGAAAAAAAATTTTTCATTACGATCTAATGATTATAAACGACAAGTTTTCTGTATAAAAATATGTACATATCAAATTCTATGGTTAATATAACTCGAAAATCAAAATTTAGAGTAAAAACACTACATCAATGAAATGATATTCTTCAGGTATATTCATATTTTGAACTTGATCTACAGGAAGGATTTCTTCAATCATACCATATGGTTCTGAACCAACCGTTGAATCACGACTAAAAATCTCTATCGTTTCGATTGTTCGACAAGATAGAATATTCTTTATGCTTGTGTTTAATCTACAAACAAATAATACATACCATTTTTGTTTGTCTTTTGATTAATATACTTATTAAATATGTGATCTAAAATGAAAGGAAAATATCAATCATCGTCCTATTGAAAAAATAGAAATCTTTTATAATTCGTGAATTAATTTACAATGGAATTAGTTTATAAAAATGAATATTAGTGTCATAATTTGAGTCAGCATTCTAATTCAAAAATGATGAGAATTTAACAAATATATATTATGCAATAATAATATTCAAGTGTAGAGTAATTTATTGTTACACCGAGTCCTCGTTCACAACTTCCAGAAACTTCATAAGCTATAACTTAAGTTAACACTAACCAGACAGTCATCTATTTGTCAATCGAATGCGATAAGTAAAAATAAGGAAGAGAAAAAAAAACAAACGAGCAAGCAAGTAACTATTTAAACTGACGGTCAAGAGGACATGCATATATGGAATTAAAATCAACAAATGCAGATTAATCTATTATAGATGACGCTCGTTATTGCTGTTACAAAAATTCTTGAACAACAATTATAATATCTTATATTTTAACTTTCTTCAGAAACAACTTTTAAGAAAACAATGCAAACACATTATTTATTCGTATTATGATGTTGCACTACCATAATGTTCGATTACTTATATGATTACCCAACTATATCGTGTGTCATATATAATAGCGACCAGTATGAACACCTAATGCTGGTACCAGTCATAGAAAACTTGATTGTTATCGTTGTATCTATTCTTACATGATTTTAACTATCAAATAACAAGACTATTATTATTGATATGTCTGTTTTAAAGCAAAATTCCTCTTCCTCTCTCAAACATTGATCGATGAAATTGAAAAGAGAATCAGAGTTTCTAATGATAAAGGTCCACCATGATGGCAATAAGTTTAGGACCCTTGTGATATTTATTTGACAATCTGATTCACACTTTACACATGAAAAAAGAACATGTCACCCGTACAACTACTAGGGATTTTTACGCTTTCCTTTTTATTTTATCTATATGCTAATATTGAATTGGTTATTTTTTTTACTAGTGAATACTAGCGTGTTCTTTTATTTTAATTTTTGGTTTAGGTTTTCTTTCTAACTTATCTATAAAACTGCAGCAGATATTTTATATATTTACCTAATGTGATTAGATGCTATTTTTATGCACTTCATTCGAACTTAATTAAATAAAAACACGAAATAAGTATTTTTTTTTTGATTCAATACAAGAAAATATTGCGTTGGACACTGGCTGAAAATTTCTTTGAAAAAAACAAAGTGCTGTTCTACATTTTGCTTAAGAAAATAAAATGTCATCTGACTTTTTGTTTCAGATTCCTATTACAAACACTGAAAAAAAATAAATGAAACTTATACTGGCATACTGTGGATCATGATTATTCAGTGATGAATGATCGTACTGTATTGTTTTAATAGTCACTGATGTAAAAATACATACGCTATTGAAGATGTACATAATAATAATAGTCAAATAAAACTCGAACTCAGTTTCTATACGTTGTCTCTTTGCATTTGCAATGAGTTCTGAAATCGTTATGAGTACTAAATCCAACACTTAGAACATTACATAAATTAAGGAACATGTTGAAACCGGATCTGTCTTAGTCGTTTTCACAAAGACAATACATTGCTGTAGTCAATCAAAGTTACTTCTCACTGTCCTGAATTTTGATGTATGTATATAGATATTGAATTAAAAGCTAATGAATGAATCGTTTTAATATGACCGATGTAATATCATTCAGACAGTTGAAGAATAATCTATGATAAAAACAACGATTAATTTCTTGATGATCGATAACTAATTTAAATATTCTTGGCGTGTCTTCATCAATGTGAAAAAGTTTCTTTTTTCAGTCATTAAAGTTTTATTCAAAATTGTTAATCGTGAGTAGATTGCCAAGTAAATACAAGATGAAATGTGTAATATTTAAACTGTTAATAAAAAGCATTCTCATCCGGCAATTTGAACATCTTCGGGTTTACGAATGTAGAATAGATTTTTAAATGTAGCGAACGTTTATTGATGCAAAAATCAAGAAAAAATTTCTTTTATACCTCAAACTTTCAATGGGTATTAATATTCCTCAATTTTCTTTAGTTTTTCCTTTTAAAACAAAAGCTTTCCAATAGTTTAGAAATCGAAATTACATGTGAACGTACACGAAGAATGTTTGATTTCTTATTGACAATGTCGAATCAAATATTTGACAACGATTAAAACTATGATAATAAAATCAATAAATTTTCCTTGTTCAGCAACAAAAAAATCTGTCATTACTATGCTATGAAACTCGAGAACAGTTATTCAATGATGTTAGAAGCCAACTAGAAAAACAATATATCAATCTTCATGAGATAAAATAGAAAATAGAAAGGGCATTCCATCCAGTATTACTGTTGAACTAAAACAATTTTTACCATGAGGAATTAATGCGAAAAACTTTGACGAGTAGAACTCAATCGATTCTTCTAATTCAATAAAAAAACGACAAACAAGACAAGTTCTTGGAAAAAAATTTTCAATGAATATAAAATTAGAATTTAAAAAAAGTTTTCTTTGCCATCTAAAAATGTCTACCTTCCAATACAAAACAAGCTCATTCAAAATACAATCAAAAAGGTCCCCAGTTGAATTTAAATATGACTACTCTCGTTGAATCTACGTAGTTATATAATTATTGAATGACTATGAATCTCTCCTATTCTACTGAATGTTTGTATCTCAAAACAGAATTTAAATAAAGGAAAAAAAAAGAAAAAGAATAACTATGTGAAAAACAAACAATAAAATTTCTTCATTCTAACTGATACCAGTCAAAAGAAAATATTTGAGGTTTCATTCAGCTCATGAATAATGCAAGTGTATTATGAGATTTGAAATATAAACTCAATTTTTTTTGTATCTATCATATATTATTTTCTTTTCATATTTTTGGAATTATTTGAAGGCACAAAAAGTCATGTATAAAGTAGTAACCGTTGATAAAAACAACGTTACGCGCCTTGAAAAAGTACCACGATTATATATCCAAAGAGCAAAGGTAGTGAAATGCCAGTTATTAGAATAGTTTTTTATAATTTTTAACATAGGTACAACCACTTGATAGAAACGAAAAATGTTTGACGTCTTCGCGTAAAAGTATAATTAGTATTGATCAAGTTCGAACTAGTTCAGCAAACCTTGTCGCAAGTAATCCATTCATTGCAAACAATATTGATTACAATAGTGAACGATTGAGATCTGAAAATTTCCGATCGATGGATTCTTCTACATCCCCATTATCTCCTGCTAACAATAAAAAAGGCTTATTACCAAAAATAAATAATCCTCGACAGCGTTTTCTCAATTGGTTCAAGTAAGTGATGCGTAACGCTTACTCTTGACTATCTTAGCTAGTGTGAATACTTCATCAAAACGGCGATGTGAAAGCTATCCCCTAAAAGACGAGCGAGTTTCGAATTTTTCCCCAATATTAACACATGCGATTTAGTTTTGAATCAAAGCACCAGAAAACATTGCGTATAATTTCTCTATTATACAAAACTCAAATAATTAGAAAGCCTGACTGAATGATCAGATGCAGAGATCCGAAAATCGCCGAGTTCACTCGCCTCGCCTCGCCTCGTGGCGGTGCGAGGCGAGGCGAGTCGGTATTTTCTAAACCGCGGCCAGCACGAGTTGACTTTGTAAATCGCCGAGGCGACTCGCCTATACTTAGAATGTTATTTTTGATCAATTAATGGGAAATCTTTAAGGATATCTTTCGATTTTATGCAGCTCTTTCTAAGCGCTTCAATTTGTAGTGAAGTTTATCAGATCGGGACAATAACTTAGTGTGCAGGGTCTCACAACGATCAGTTTAAAAAAGAAAACTGTATATCTCTACAGAGTGATGAACAAATTATCTGATATTTTTTGTAATGGTCGAGGATACTTCCAAGCTTCTATTCAAGTGGTAGCCGCTTATTAACACACTTGAAAGCTATCATCATCTACTTGAACACGGAGTTTGACCTTTTCCAACACACTTCTATCAGGCGTCAACCACAAAAAATAGAAATGTATCTCAAAGTTTATTCGCAAATTCCAATTTTTAGAGATTGTTCTACTGATTATTTTAGTTGAAAAATTGTTCTATTTTCATCAAGAACTAACGGTATCAGAGTCAAAGTACTAGAAAATGTCATATGCTTAACTAGCACTATTTGCCGTTCTCCAGTATTTTGACTCGGGGAACACCTTTCCTTGATGAACATGGAACATCTGCTAACCAAAATGATCAGCAACTAGGACCTCTAAAAGTATGATTCTTCAGTAAGTTCTCGAATAGCGTTCCTAATTTGTTCACTGTCCAAAGGAGTACTTTATCAAACTTCACCTAAAGTCACTGGTGTTTTCAGATCTTTTCAGTGCACACAGATTTTAGAGGATTTTGTGGAGTTAGTTAAAATAGAGAAAACTCAAGGATTCAAATAAAGTATTACATCATTTTGAAAATCTAAGAGCAGAAGAATTCGCGTCCAATTATAGAAACCCCAAATTTATAGTGTATCTTTCGCATATAAGTGTGAATTTTTATCTTTTAAATTAGTGATAATAAGTCTAATTGATGTTATTAAACCTTTTACTGATGAATAAAAACTTTGAAGCATCTCTACCATTAGAAAAAATTATAGTTCATATGATCATAATCCTGTGCACCTATGCAGTTTTCGTTTTGCTAGTTGACTTTTAGCACACTCTGGATACACGTATATTAAAATTATTCAGTCTAGTCCAAGTATTCCACTGATGCAGTTCTCAGAGCATTGTTTATACGCTCAGTAAAAAAATGAACGATCTTTATTTATTTGATTATCATTAATATGTTTGTTCTTTTAACTTATTTATATGTATAAAATGTTCTTAATTTGATTGTATAAAATAAAAAGATAGTGATTGTTATGGGAGGTTGAAAAAATACCTAAAACTAACTATTTTATTATAAACTTTAGGCGAGGCGAGGCGGTGACGAGTCGGAGTCTGAGAAGGCGAGGCGAGGCGAGGCAACAATGAGCAACTCGCCAATATGACGAGGCGGTGACGAGTCGCGTTTTTGATTGACTCGCGGATCTCTGATCAGATGTATACATTGTCAACAGAAAATGTAACAAAATGTTTCACATTAACACTAAATATTCATTGTGCCTTATACCTAACCAGCACCAAAAAAACAACTACTACAAACATAATAGTTCCATAAAATTTCTCTGTAACAATAATTAACCAATCAGTCATGCTAGATTCAAAATGTATTGCATTTTTTTGTTTTTTTTCAGTCTTTTAAAGTTCGAGCAAAAGATGATTTTCGTATTGGTCTTTGTAACCATCACAATTGCATTTCTCGTCGTCACTATTATTCCACCTATCTATATCTATGTTATTCATCGAACTCCGTCTCAATGTAAGTCAAGTTTTTCAGTTAGAATACTTGAACTTTCTGATATTGAATATAGCATCAACGACGAATATCACTGTTTCGGCTTGCTCATCCGATACTTGCATTGGCCAAGAAACTTCCTATCGTACATCGATCATCACTGCTCTCTATTCTTTCGATGGAAATACTAATGATCGAACAGGATATATAACAGGAATAGCATATGGCACATCGATTCCTGGATATACAACATATGCTTACATAAATCAAGCCATACTTTTAACGGCAACTTCTCTACAATATGTTCAAATACCAAATATTAATTTTTATCAAAGAAGTTTTACAATACAAGCATGGCTATATACTGGAAATACTATCCCAACAAGTATCTATGGTGTATTCGGTCAATGTGATTCGAATTCAACCTGTTTATCGTTAAGCTTGCAAAATGGACGTTTTGTACTATCATTTGATGCAATAAACGCCAATGGGCAATCATTGACTGGCTCAAGGTTCATTGCCTCGTACAATTGGGTTCATATAACAGTAGTTTATGATTCAACTCTTTTTCAACAGCAAATGTATGTTAACGGTCAAATCGATGCTTTATCGTCTGGTGTTATTAGTGCCTATCAAGGCAATTCAACAACTTCAACAACAACCATAGGAAGAAGTTCAACGTATGCCAATGGTGTTTCGTATTACACTGGGTAAGGAAATAATCATCGCATTCGGAATGCAACTTCGTTAAAGACCGAAACATCATCCACCACATAGCATTGAAAAGTATTAAAGGAATGTTCTTTTCTCGTTTTGTCCTTTTAGACGGATAGATCAATTTACAATATCGGCCGATGTTGCTCGAACTGCTTGTCAAATTTACAACGATGCATCATTACTCGTATATTATCCGTTAGATACAACCGATCAATACGACGATCATAGTGCGAATCTTTGTAATGGTATTGCATATGGTATCACAACAGTGACATATGGTGCTCTCAATCAAGCTATTTCCTTTGCGTCAAGTACAAGCTACTTCGAATCACAATGTTTTCCGCAGTTTCTTGGGATCAGCTATGCATTTACGGTTTCTCTTTGGATTAATCCAGCAACTACAACACCTACTGGTACACTAGTACACATGTCGAGTAGTTCAAACGGAAATTCATCGTGTTATGATCTTCTTGCTTTCACTAGTACAGGATATTTGGTCGTTCAATGGATGATCAGTTCTACAAATGTGACTAATGCTTTAGGTCCTTTAATCTCTCCGAATATATGGACACATGTAGCTGTTGTTTATAGTTCTTCCAATGGTGTACGTCTTTTTATTAACGGACAATTCAGCACTTCGTCACAGTACAATGGCGGTAGTCTTTATTTGCAAAACTCAGGCATTCCTCTCTATATCATATTAGGTAATATGAGTCCACTGACATCAGGAGCATCATCGATAAGTTGTATGGCTGGTTCTACGTCGATCTCATCGGGATCTTTTACAGGTTATATCGATGAATTTCGACTTTACAATCGAGAACTAAACAATCAAGAACTATGTGTACTGGCTAATCAATAAGTTTGAAGTGACAGCAGACATGTTTTGATTTCTGAAGCGTAACTTACTTTGTAACTAATCATCTGATCATGAATTGAATTCTAATTGTTTCTTATTCATCGTGAAATAAAATGAGTGAAACTAACTATAGTATATCTTAATCAGGACCATCCTTGTGAAGTGAAAATAAATAATTTTGATCTAAGCACCTCACTTCTTGTATGGTTTCCAATTAACGAAATACGTGTCATTGATTGATATTGAAACTAATTCTGAGTAACTCTGAAATTTGTCTCGATCGTAGATACATTTTCGCAGTGGTATGCCATTCTTCAAGGACATCTATGTGAAGACCGTAACTGCTGTCGATTTCATCCTACTATGTGGCTATGGAGGGTTTAATTAACATAATCTTGCTCGTAAGTTTCAAGTGGAAAATACTGAAGTTCTGAAAATAATATGCGACAAGAGAAAATCTTGGTTCGCTTGGGACCAAATAATACGACTTTTTGAAGACCGATTGCATTTCCTTAAAATGATTTTCACAGTCTTGTATGCAATTAGTTTAATGTTATGTTTGAAGAGAATTGATCTGTTCATTTGATTATCTATTCTGAAATGTGATCGCAATTCAAGGAAGCTTCACAATTCTAATAAGAGTACTGAGAATAAAAGCAACTAGTTACTCATGACTTGTAGAGAAACATCTAGAAATCGTGGATCTTTTCACTTCTTTCCCTGCTCTGTGTATAAACTGATCCGATTTTGATGAACTTCTACTGCTCTTCTATTTCTACTATGGTCTTTTATGAGTCGCTTCTTTTCTTAGCACTTAGATGATGTTAGTATCATAATTCTAGTGAAACTAAAAGAAAACTCACAAATGCCGAAGATTCTGGGAGACTTACACGGATTCATCTGTTTACATACGCACAGCATTACAGTTTTCATGGTTGCAATAGACAATGGAATTTGTGTCTTAAAATTTAAATAAAAAGAACAGTCATATCCATGTCATGTCAATAAGAAGAAAAGAAATAAATAAAGAAAAGTTCTACTTCATCCCCTGCTATTCATTATGAATGATAATGAGATGAAAAATATTCTTGAGAATAAATTACATGCACCATGAGAGAAAAGAAAGACTCGGAATGTCACTTCACAAATTTCAATTATTAGGAAAGTTGTTTTTTTTTACGAATGATCCATGATAATGAGAATGGTCACTAAACAGATCAGGTGTCTG
>OENT01001245.1:0-42346 GCA_900239685.1 Rotaria macrura | reverse complement strand
AACGAGCAGATTTTAGAGTTTTCACACTGATAACCACGCACAATTACGATGGATACCAAGGTATGAACATTCGCCTCGGCCCATCATAAGTATCCGTGGATGAGATATAAGAATTTCGTTTGCATTCTTATACGGTTGTATACCGACATGGGTTTCGGAATTGAAGATAGAAACAGAATCGTTTACAGACATTGACTAAGTGAGATGTGTCGAGTATCCTATAATTGTTGATTTTATGTTTGGGAGAAAATCGGATTCATTTTTCTAGAATATGACTATTCTCTAAATTAAGATTTCATTCTCCAAACTTTAAAACATTGATAATTTTCAAAATAGAAGTAGTGCTAATCTAATGCACTTGTAAGTATAATTGTATGTCGTTGTATTTGATCTTTATCTACCACTATTTATGTTACATCATTTCATTTTACACATCGAGAAGACTAGTTTTATGGTAAGGGATTGCGAACTAAGCTGTTCCATATCAAGAAATGTATTAGAAGAATATGAACGATGAAAACTAGTATCATTCTCAAAATGACGGCATTTTTATAACATACCGAAAATTCAACCATAACACCTCTAAAATTAATCTATGAATATTGATGACTCTAACTCATTCATAGAATTTCAATATTTCTACATATCTCTGTAATTAATAAAACAAGATTTAGTCAATACATGACGATTATCATTTAAGATTGATACGGTACTGACACGAAGACGTAAATGCTGAAACACAGGTTTTCTTCATATAATTAAAAGTCAAATTTTATCTTGTTATATGTCAAAGCGTCTTTTCAGTGGGCTTGATTCTTAAAATTTAACAGCTTAGGAGCAAGATGCTCTTTTAAAAATGAATGTATCCTCTCCGTCTACGATATCGTGCATTGATTCTTCATGAGCATTTGTTATGGGTAAGTTTTAACTAAATACCTGAGGGAAATTTACTGTGAAAAGCGATAGATCTATTGTCAAAACTATGCGTTATGCAAAGACATATGACTAAATCTGTGAAATCTTTTGTTTTTTTTTTCAGTAATTTTTTTTGAAGTTAAATAATACATCTGTTTTTTCTTGTGAGACCCTTTCAAAAAACGAGTGTTAAATTGTTTAGGGTAGAAAATTGGGACTCATCGCAGACAGTAAGAAATATTTTGATACACAACAAAAAACGGTGATATGTGACTAGAATCCAATGAGAACATATCAACTGTCTCTGCTTTAGAGAGCTTGCAGTTGTGTAAAAAATGATGAGTAAATGAGTTCTACGATTCGTCGAAGAAAGTAATATTCTTGCATTGATAAGAGAAGATAAATTGTGTTTCACATGTTAATCACAAAAGAACTACGGTAACAAGTTTTTCGGATAGTATACTTAAATTGCAGTTATTTTTAGTTAGATTTCTACGTCGTTGCACATACTCAATTCAATAGAACATGGCAGAGATTTATAAATCTATCAGAGACAAATATCACTAATAAGAATGATTAAAGTAGCGACAACGTATCGGTGTTCTTTACATATTTAAGGATTCATAATTAGATTATCATGAATTTTCGAATTCATCAACGACTCTAACTTAGCTGCACACGTAAGCAGTATTCAATTCCAAGAGAACAGCATCACTCACGTTCGAATTGTTTTGATAATTTTTCCATTGCTTTATCGGATTTGTTTTGATTGGTCTGATTTGTTTCCTGGATATTTTGAATATTGTCACCGGTTTCCTTCTTGAAGACTTCGATGACTTGTTGAACACGTTGGATTTCTTCACTTGCTTCTTGTTTGTTGGTTGCGGCTTCTTGTTGAATTTGAATGATGGACTCAGGTAATTGCTGTGTTTTTTCATTTAACTGTTGAATTTGTCCACTTGTTTCTTGTCTGTTAACTTCGAAGTCTTGTCGAAGCAGTCGAAGTTGTTCTTTGAGACACATGAAATCCGTGTGCTCGAGGTTGGCACCTCCTCTTTTGTAGACCTTTTTGCATTCGAAACATGTCAACTCGATCTCATCACAAGTATCTTCATGTTCTACATAGTTCATCTTCAATATTGTTGCATGACACCCACGACATTCTAGTGGCTTATAACCACATTCCGGCTCATGTTGTTCAATGTCGTTATATGGAATGACCTATTATAAGTAATGACATAAATAGTTACGAAGAAGTTCCTCTGTTTATGCTCGATATTATATTTACTTGCGCACAGCCATGTGTTGAATATATGCACTTCAAATGTAATCGAGAAAGTTGTTGCAGCATGAGTCGAGGACATTGTTGTTGAAGAAATTCTTGGCATTCATTCACACATACTCCCGAATTTCCGGCAAGCCACTGATTAATGCAAGCGGAACAGAAAGCTGTTTCACAGTTCTTACAAGCAATAGGTTGCCAAAGTATATCTTTGCAAATATTACATCTAAGATCGTTGATTTCGAATTCACATGTACCGTCTATGCGATCAATGGAGACACCATGTTGAACGGATTCCATCTAGAAATTAAATCTAAGCATATTACTCGGTGAAATAAATAGATACAATCAAGTCGGCGAGTGAAATAAATCGAACTCATCGATTGTATTCTTTCAAAATTCATAAAACTTAAGTCCCATCCATACAGAAATGAAGCCTATATTTCACATAGTGATGAGCACTAGTCGTTTCATATAAGTTTCATCCGTAGAATAGTGTTGCTTATGCGTCGAAAAAAAAACCAACATCGTACGTTAGTTGGACTTGAAAATTCATATTCAAGGGATCGATAAGAAAAACAAATTACTTGCTTGAATTGAACTGAAGTCCGCATGATATTTTATTAATATTTATTGAAAAATCTAATCTGAATCCAAATATAAATCGTAACTTTCCTATTCTAGATGGTAAAATTGGCAGAGCATTTATGAACCTAATTAGTAGAAAAACCTAGTGAATGATGTATTGGTAATATTTTTAGAATCCGGATCAAAACGATCCGGCCTATTCTCGCATAAAAACATCGTAAATCAATGAAGCATCGAAGCAATATTCTGGCCGGAATATTACTTTCATGTTTCATGAATTTCCTGTGTTTTCATGCTAGTTTCAGTGAGCGTAATCCAATCAATTTCGAAAGCTGTAATCATCGACTTGAGAAACATCTTTGTATTAATCTGAGTGAAAGTGAAAATGTCTAGTGTATTGTGAGTGACGATGAATTTTTATTCTGCTAATTCTCACCATAAAATTTGCGTTCTCATCGTCTTTGATATCTACACGTACTTGAAGAAAAAGAAATTCTTTAACGAGCTATTGCCCCACTTTCCCAATAAAGCCCTAAGCACACTAAAAGGTCAGGGGTTTTTCTATTTTCTCTTTTCATTCCCAATTTATAACGGGTTCTTCTATGATATCCAGAAAAACAGTCATATACTTTTATAATGACACTCATACTTTTTAAATTTAAAGTTACTCCTACTTTATATATCGTTCATCGATGAATTTATTTCATTCAATCGTTAACAGTGATTTCTAACTAATCTATATTAAACAAGTTCATCCTACAATTAATCATTAGCATAATCGCAAATATAAGACTATTGCAAGTCTAGGCAAGAAAATTTCTTTTTCTCTTGTCTAATAGCGAAGTACTTCCCACAATTGACGATGAGAAATACAGCTCTATTTTAAAATAAGTCGAGAGTTATGAAATAAGTGCAGGTTAAAACGAGCTTTTTACGTCGAAAAAGACACCTTTTAAAGATTTTGATTTTGTTTCAGACACTATTTCCTCTGACACAATAATTTTTCATTTTATTTATGACGTTTACATCTAAAGATATCATTTTCTTAAGAGAAAAATGATTATTTAGCTATGAAAACCTTGTTTTGAATTTCTAGACTCGTACAAAAGTAAAGAAATAAAGAAATAGTTTAGGGTTTCTACAACAGAAATCAACATCATATACTGGTGCTTCAGATATACATGTCATCAAATAAAAACCTCATAAATCTTTGCAGTGCCTTCATTAGGTGACCTAATCACAGAAATTTTCTGTTTTCGTGTAAGAATAATAAAGACTGTGTTTAATGTGTATTCACAACATATCAATATTTAAAAGTCGAACTTTTTCAGTGGATATCTTTTACCTGTCATCGTTTTTCTGATTTTTCTAACTCAAAATTCACACGCATCTAAAACTACTCAAGTGAACTATTTTCTATATTGTTAGGCAGACATCAATGCACATGTTGTCACCGATTACGAGAATAATAAATAGTATCTAAAATTGATCTAAAATAGCATCGAATTTTTCTTTGACTTTAAGTTCATCATCTAGAATTGGAGCATGACGATAAGTAATACAGTCTTGAAATATGGAAGTGACATAGCATCGTTGCTTGTTAGACATTGCCTGGAGTCTCTTTGGAGGTGAAAGAGATCGTAACCAAGTCCTATCGCTTTATATTTAAAAACTTCTTTTAGATTGTATTCGATAAAAGCAAGCATAGATATTAGTGCTGAAAAATCACTGTCAGAAGAGTTGGTCATGTGCCGAAGGCTAATTAGAGAATATAAAGATATCATGGACCATATGGACTGTGTACAGATTATTCATATAGAATTTTGAAAGAAGAACTGAGTTTTAAATCCATATGTCTGGAAGAATAAAATTTTTCTGATATGTTGTACCTTGTGATACGATGTCAATGTATGACATATAAGAATGGAACATGAAGTGCTGCTCATTGTAATACATTTTTCCAAGTAAACGCAAGACAAATTGTTCTACGATAAGTACGACACATTTATTAAGCATGATTTGAATCTAGCATATGATGTATATTTTATTTCTTCTGTGTAGCCGAGTGATAGCATTTTTTTCTAACTAAACTCGATTTAATTATTTATATTCTAAAATTCAAGTCGATCGGAATTTTAGATTTGCGGATCTCAGTTTGATTCGATCTCGACCAAAAGTGATTCAATGTAATCCTCTATCGTTCGGCAAGAGGCATGCATAGCGACGTCTGCAAAAAAATAACGGTGAATCAGAAGGCATAGCGTGCGATATTCATTCATAATATGAAATCATATATCAGTGAACTTAAACGCTGTGTCTTGAAGACATATTGCTATCCTAGTTTTTTAGTTTGTGTTTTAAAAGAATACATTAAATAGTCGACTGTATCATATCTACTGATAATTAGAATAAGGGTAACAATGTGAGAGAAAATTCTCGACCGATATTGTTGAAAGATTGTTGAATCTTACTTTGTAATCACGTACCTTTCGTTATCTGGAAGAAACAAAACGAATTGAATAAATCTATGCCAACAATTTGCTTGCCAGAACGATATCAATGGATTTTTTTTCTTTTCTTTATATGAAGCAAATTATTAACGATTTTTTCTGCACTTGAGCTCGTCAAATGATTGCTATTTAATAGTTGTATGAAGAACACAAAGTTTTTGCCGTTGTCATCAGCACAGGCTACTAATCTGATAAGAAAGTCAGAATATAGGCAATAACTTTGATATATTTTACAACATTCTTCAAATAGGGACACTCAAAAAGCCAATTTCACCATAATGCAAGAAAACTTACAGCTGTGATTTGTTGAAATTTTGCTGTTTTTATGTGGCCATTGAAGTGACATTGGTATCTAAATACGAATTTTTCTTCATGCAAATAAATAAGAATTATCAGTTTTCAATCTCTTATGCGACGAATGCTTTACATCTCTTCAAAATCTGACAATTATCTTTTGAAGTTAGAAACAAAATTCAAGATAGAATGTACTCTAATATGTGAATACTGTACATTGATGTCTTAAAAATTCAAGTCTCTAGAGCAAACAATATTTCAAACTTGAGTAGAGTCTAACTCACGTCCGATAATAAAAGAATATTTCATATAACAAGGTGGACTTTTTCCAAAGAATGTTCAAAACATATCTGTTTTGACAATCTTTTGATGATTCAAAGATGACACAGATTGTTGTTGTAATGATTAATTAGAACTAATATGCTCCAAAAGATTTATGTTGAGATCCATCGTTCCATCTTGATCTACTTGCTCTTGAAGAGCTTCGGCATGAAAGCAGTTTATAAATTCCTATATACTTTTCATAATTTAGGATCGCTAATGGTTGTACCATACATATTTCGACGCTTGTTTTGGATGTGCTTCGCTATATATGTTACCAGATATCTACGACTGGTACTCAGTTTTTAATACATTCTTTTGAACACTCTTTGCAAATACCTTGAATTTTATTTTCACTACGTTCAGCTTCGAGTGAAGAACTAGTTTTTAGGATTCCAAGTGCTATGTAAATATTAGAGAAATTCGTTATTCGCTGTTAAGATGATGACTTTCAGTTGCGATATTTTCAAAAAATAGTGTATTCAAACTTTCCTGACAGTATACCTGACTATTTGATTGGAGCAAATGAGAGTTTCCATTGACAGTTCGGTCCTCTTCTTTGGTCAGCTAACTTAGAAAACATAAAAGACGTTTCATTTTATCATGAATGTCCTCGGTTTTTTAATTCAAATAATTCTTTCAAGGGGCTTTCTATCGAGAAAGTCACTCTAATTACTTTTGTACAAACTTGAATAATCATGATAATCTCCCATAGATAGCCATCATATAGAAGACAGAATCTTCAATAGATATGCTTCTAAGCCTGAGGCTAAAAACAACTAATTTGGAAAGTATCTTGACACAAAGCACTTAGATCGCTTCGTTTCATAAGGGCAGTATATTCAAAGTTTCGTACACATTCAGATACAGCTGCTGATGGAGATGAAACGTAGGGGATTAACTAAAACAGGCAATTTCAGCAGAGCAAATGCGCTCGTTACAAAATTTTGAAATAACACTAATACAGATGTATCAGTAGGGAAAATAACAAGGATTTCAATTTTCTTCTATCACTCGCTTTTGCTTTTAATATTAACTATATCTTGTTGCCACTGTCTATTGAAATTCACATTGTGACTGGAACCAAATTCGATTCTATAGAACAATATGAATTGAATATGAATTCGTTTTCGAATGAAATCCAGAAGAATAAACGGTTCATCGAATCTTCAAGCTTAAAGTTCAGTAGAGTTTCCAGAATCCATCACAGAATCAAAGCTAGTCTCTCGCATTTCAAAGATCGATCAAATATTCGACAATCTATAAAAGACAATAGTATGCAGTGAATCATTTTCACGAGTGGACATTGACAAGGCGAAAAACTTGTTTTGGCTTGTTTCCAATTCGATTTTATACTGGCGCTGGGACAGACTGTCGTCGGATAAATCGTTGGAGAATTTCATTATGACAGATAGGTCTATATCTGATATCGACTTCTGAAAGTAACACTCAAAATTGTGAGGTTTGTTGGATGGGTATTGATTCCAAGTTTAGAGAACCAATGCATAGTTTTGGGTTTCGAATGTACTTGTGCTATTTGATTTCTATTGTGGATTTATATGCAGCTGTGGTTTGATTGAGGACAGCGAGGAAATCTCGTGTGGACTAAGCTGATTATAATTATCTGCAGTACAGGCATCTTCCCATGTATTCATTATACTCTCGTCTGCATGCACATGTAAGAGTGCATACACCGATTCACTTACATTTATCGACACACCACACCAGAACACTGAATCTCACGTTGATACCTGAGGAGAATGGTTCCAACAATCAGATGCTGTCAAATCCAATAGGATTGTATATGAATTCCAATAAAACAGACAAAATCTTATCGAAAATCGGAATGACATTCGGATTCTTCTATTGGAAAAAACCGAAATTCAACTAAGAACTAAGGTCAATCTCTACTAATGAAATAAATTATATGTATTAATAATCGACATATTATATCGTTTGAACCTCGGATACTTTATTGTTTCCGTTTCCCGTAAGATTCGTCAGCTGATTGGGCGCAATATCAGATTCATTCACTACGGAGCATCGTTCATTCAAATATCTGCCATAATAAAATAATGCAACGTTTCGTGCTGTGGCACCCTGTTCAGTCACTGTTAGACTGTGACGAATAAGCAGTAATGATGAAAGACAAGTAAAGTTCTTCATGTTTGCATATGATTGCCTCTGTGTTCTCCAGATCTCACCATTAGATTTGAAAGTTGAACGCTGATAATTGCATCTAAAGATTTCTCAAAACCTCAAATTTCGTGACCTCTATAAAAGAATGTCGTATACAAAGATTGAAAAAATCGATTTAAGCAACCATGCAAAAATTAGGCATCTATTATCCATATATTGTGACGTTCATAACAACAAATGTAGCACAAAACTTTAGCTATAAGTTTACCTGAGTGCCAAAGACTCATCATTCCTACTCGTTAATTTGTGGATTATTGCAGTTATCATATTGTAAAAATCATTAGATTAATCGATAGTTGTCTTCAAAAATTGGTTGAAACGATATCGCATGGATTAGTTTCATGTAACGCCTTTGCAATGACTTTATAAGACTTATGATGAATGAATTCTTTTAAAAACGTACATTAGTTAGATCGATTAACCTTGCCGATGGAGCCATCCAACTACTGCAATCACATTGTAATGTATGATCTTGAGTCTTAGATGTTCATCTTTGAAAAGTTTGAGTGGAAAGAAATAACTTTCGGTTATGAAAAACGATGCGCACAAGTATTGTACGAAAACGAAATAGAAAGTGGAACAATCTATATTATGATGAAAAGAGTAAAATTTGAGGATGAATTCCTTTATTCTACTAGTATGAAACATGATGATAATAAGCAGCAGGACCAACTACAAGAGGAATGATCAAAAGAAGTATGATAACATCTCCATAGTTTGTTCTTGATTTCGTATAGAATAAGATGTTTAATGACAAGTAGAATAGCATATAAATCGGATAGAATGAAACGCACTGCTAATTATGAATCTTTAGTTTTCTGCAATTTCGACATCTGAATCTAGAAAATGTCAAAATTCAAATGTCGGAATTTCGTTTTCCCAGAATCTTTGCGTACCTCTACTGAATGATCTGCATGTTTCAATCATGTCAACTAAGTTTGCATTGGACGATTCCACTTATTCATTTCCACTCATAAACCACTGCGTATCACTGATAGCCGACGACACGGCGTGTGAATTGTCGAAAGTAATAACGAAACTCATTTCATGCATGTCAGATAAATAGAAGGAGAGCTGATGATTTACCGAAAAATGATTTCTTCTCATCATATTTTCGATCGAGAAAATACTATTTAAAATTGTTACTAGGAAGAAAACCAAATTTCTGGATATATAGTTATCATCGAAAAAGATGACACTCTCCTTTCATGAACTCTATCTATTTCTAAATAGAATCAATCTTCGATTGGGCTATGAATTAAACGATGTAGCTAACTACGTAACTGCCGTTCACAGAAATGAACAAAAGTCGAGTCCACAGTCCATGGTTCACCATTCTTTCGTTTTCATATTAAAAATATTGAATGAATGTATCTTGTGATCGGATTGATTTTTCTAGAATTTTAAGACCTTTTCTCAACATTTTGTTTTTTTCCTCCTTCTATTGTTATCGTGATAATTTATTCAAAAACGGCTCACATTAATTTTTGTACTAATTCTTTTACTACTTAACATTCATATTAATTAGTTAAGTAGAAATAGCTAAGTACTACATGTATATACGAACAGTTTTCTTAGGGCCACTCTTGTCATATTTGTTTGATATTATAAATTTCAAAAAAAGAGAACCATTCATACATGTAACTAGTGTAAAACGTGCGTTTTCAAATCTCTCGTTCTCATGCTAATATGGTTTTGATATTTTCTATCTGAATAATGAGAACTGCCGATTCATGACTCGTGCATTGGTGTAGCTATTTGTTATATTTTATGTTTCTCATTTATAAATACTATTCAACAGAATAGCTCAATAAGATGACTCATAACAGAATTAAAAGATGTCTAATGAGGTATGTGTTAGAGGTCATTGACATATCGTAAGATAGATGAGTTTTCAAGTATTCAAACTGAAATCAGTTAGTGTTGTTTGTCATCAATAACACGAATAAAAGATCGAATTTTCTATGTTACTAAGGATTCTGTGTATACTGAGAAGAACAATATCATACAAAAATACAGGAAGAAAGACTGTTGTTCCTGTAGTATTCATTGAGAGGACAACATGTCATCTCGATCATGATTCATTCTTTGAGTTTGAAAATTTTTCCTATGATCTCATTGATCTTAGAAATTATTTCTCGATTATATCCACTTCTCATGGTCTAAAAAACAACTCTTTAAACCTATATTTCTAAATTCAATTGAAATTTTGATTTAATTAAGTAGATGATACCGAGTTAGCTCACAGTGTGTTCATGGTAATACTATTTAACATTTTGACAAACGTAACCGTAGTCATATGCGAGAAAATTTTAACGAAAAAGTATATTTCATGTGAATTTTCTATCTTATCTGAGTATTGTTGTCATCTTATTTTTTTATCGAGCCGAGGGGAAAAGAGCAGCATCCCTTGGGGTGCTGTAAAGTATAGATCTGTCATTTGACCAGTTCATAACTTTCATCTGAAATGATCTCATTGGCTGTGATACACATTTTTGGGTCACTTCTGAAGGTTCGTAGCTGCATGTGTAAATATTCATTCTTCTGTTTCATTCACGTTACAACTGTTGCGACCATTTTATACATTGGAAACTGACTAGCTGTTTGAACTTCAAAAACATTGCTTCTATCAAAGCTGGAATAGCTCTCTCATCGATTATTCAGCTCAGAAGTGACGCTGTGTGAATTTCTACGTCTTTATTCTGAAAACGAAATAACCTTCCAATCATTCAGAAACTTGATGGATTGAATTAATCGAGTTGTAATAAACATCTTAAAAAGCCAGCAAGAAATTCATAAAAAGAGAAATCTACTGATTTAAGTCAAAAGAGCGAAAAGTCGACGAAGAAAATTAATATCATTTATGTTATCGATGCCATCGATACTTTCCTTCAAAAAATACATCTAGTTGGAAAAAACAACAGTGCCCTGGATTATAAATGAATATAGTTAACATTGGCTGTACTCTATTATTGCTTTCGAAATTACTTTATCATCAATTCATTACTAAGAATTCTGATTGAATTAGATCATTTTTCTTATATATGAAACAACATAGGATTTCACCTTTGTATTTTTCCTGATAGTGAATTTATGTCGTTCATTATGCGTATGCTAGATATGAGTATGAATGTTTATTGAATTTCAGAAAAAGGCAATAAAACTTACGTTAGTTGCAATCATTCAAAAAAAAACAATACTAGTTCAGTACTCAGTACTATTGTCATTCATCTCCGTTGTTCTTTCGGAAGCATTTTTGTCCTGTTCATCTTTTGCTTGGCAGGATACATTTCATGGGTTAATCAAAGATGTGTCAATAGTCCTAGGGAGAAAACAGTAGCAGAAATCTGAGTTTTTACAACTTTATCGGGATCAAAAATTAAATATTCTCAATAAAGTTGATCTTGGAATTCGAATCCATTATAATAAATTAGAAAGCAAATAATTTGAGTAATGGACTCACAAAAATCGGTAAAAAAAAACGAATAGTCCGATAAAAATCATTGTTCAGTAAAAACATTGATTGCAATCATTATTTTGGTTGGAACTCTGCTCTGAATCTTATTATGATAGTATCGTGGTTATTGATCAGTAATGATAGAAAAAATAAAAGAATATGATTTTCCCGATTTTTTTTATTTTAGAGAAAGCATCTTTGATTATTTCAACATACACGTACATGCAACGAGACAAAGGAAATTTATAAACTTAAGTTTTATTTCTCTGATTGTTACTTTGAAAACTTGCTCGCTCATGATTATATGTTACCATTTATCAACTGTAGTAAATCATACGTAGAACCTTTTACAACTCTGCTAAAATAATAAAAGTATATTACACACAAGAAACATTAGATTGACACTGCTGATGAAAACATTTATTTCATAAATAAAGCGATAAACTATTGTTTATGTACTTTTTTCCTACATGTCTCTTTCTTTTACCAGTCCTACATAAGAAAACTGTTGCATATGCAAAAGCTGTATCTGAAGTAAAAAAACTACGATAATCATGTTTGATTCTTTCATGTTTCTAAATAGTATTAATACTCTGAAAAAAATATTCTTCTATTGTTGAGAAATGATTGCTTCATGTTTTTGTTATTCTCCAGTAAGTAATGAATAGTTAGTCATCATAGTGGCTTTTGTCTTTTGTATCTAACTCAAGAAAAGGAACTTTACGAATTTTTAACTTTCACATGCAGTTGTTGTGTCTTTGAAGATGCCCAACATATCAACTGAAGAGAAAGTTGGACTTGATATTGTTAAGAGATCAAGCACAACAAAAGTGTTTTATATTCTTTTGGGATTGCTTGTTCTATTGTCCATCGTAATCATTGTTCTCGTTGCAATAACACTAGGCGTGGTAAACAATCGTCTAAATGGAAGTAGTAAGAGAGATTCTCTTGACAGTAGTGAACTAGCATCATATGCTGATCAAATTAAAATGAAGGATCTTATGCGCCATTTAGAACAATTGCAAGTGATTGCAGATCAAAGTAGTGGAACACGTGCAATTGGTACAAGTGGATTCAATGGTACACTCGACTACATTAATGAACAACTCGAACAAAATACGGATTTTATTATTCAACATGAGTATTTCTCAGTTCCCAATTGCGTCGTCAACGGAATTCCACAACTTCAATCTGAAATAAATGGCCTTGTCAATGATCACGTTTACCTGACTGACTTTGCTCACATTATATTTTCACCGAGTGCTGATTTCGAATCGTTTATTCGCTTGGTCTCGGTACCGAATCTTGGTTGCGAAGATTCCGATTGGATGAGTGTACCAGTGGCTGACTCCATTGTTTTGGTCAAACGTGGAGTCTGTACATTTCCAGAGAAGTCTCAACTGGCTGAAAAGTACCATGCAAAAGCATTACTTATGTACAATGATGGAGCAGCATCGGATCGTTTTCAAACATTTAAAAATGTGAGAGGCCATATCAATATGACAATTCCAGGTTATTTTCTATCGTACAACTTGGGAATGAAGTTTGTTGATGCATCATCTAATTCAAGTGCCACTGCTAGTATAAAGATGAAAATTGATGTAGCCAATGCAGAAGGAATAGGAAATATTTGTGCAGATACACGAACAGGAAGTAAAACAAAAACAATTGTGATCGGATCTCACAGTGATGGAGTATTAGATGGCAGTGGTATTAATGATAATGGTAAGAAGAGTCTAGTTAAGTAGAAAACGTTTTTTGTCGTTAGTTATCACTGATGTTGAAACTAAAGTCTTCAGTGAGATTCATGAAGTAGATGAAGAGAGAAACTACTTATTGTAAGCAATCACTAGACAATAATTGTTAGATCATTTTTAATTATTACATAGGTAGTGGCTCCATTGGAATTCTGGTTTTGGCACTTAACTTAGCTCAGTTACTAAAATCATCATCGTCACGCTATGCTCCATTCTTATATCGTGTGCGGTTCTGTTGGTGGGGTGCTGAAGAAGTTGGTCTTCTTGGTTCTATTTATCATGTTCAGCAAGCAACAATGCCTAGTGCCACTATCGAAAGTGGACGCGTACAAGACTACCTTTTATATTTAAATTATGATATGTTAGCCTCTCCCAATAGTAATTTCGGTATTCTTGATAGTATAGCAGTTCCACCAGGAACACCCGGACAGGCTCTACCCGGTACTAGCCAAATTACCGCGTTATTTCAGCAATGGTTCCGTGAACAGAATCTTCCCTGGAGTCAATCGGGCATTGGAGGTGGCAGTGATTTTGTACCATTTTTGACTAATGGCATAGCATCTGGAGGAGTGAATACTGGGGCTGGTGGAATCAAATCAGCAGGTGAACGAGATAATTATGCAGCTGCACTCGGAACGGGAAATGGTGGACTGGCTAATGTAGCTTATGATTCTTGTTATCATCAACAATGTGATCGGATAAAAAATGTAAATCCATTTGCATACGAAAAAGTTGTGAAAGCATCAGCGTATGCTATTGAATACATGGGACGTTTGGATGACTTAGAAAAATGGCTTTATCCACAGGGTCGAGCGAAGAAAGTTGAATCACTCAAAAACCAGCGAATCTATGACATTCATTATGATTCTGATCTGTTTTGAATGTGATTGACTTTTTCATAACATCTTTTGACGTTTATTACTCTTCAAAACTTCTGATTACTCGTTTGAAAGTTATTAACGAATACTGACTAACATCAATCGTTGTTAAATCCAGTCTTTATAAAAGGTTGACCAAGGCTCTTAAGCACATATTTAGTAGTGATAATAAGTTGTGCATCTTGTTAACAAGTGTATGAAATTCGATTATTTTTCCTCTATGTTCGAATTCAACTACTTCATGAAATCAAAGTCACTAAAATAATCAATTATGAATTGTGCTTAGTCAAATCGTTAATATAGATCGATGACAAGAATGAAGTCACCACGACTGCTTTTCATGAATCAGCTGATTTTGGTTTTCAATAAGACATTTACGGTTTAGTTTTCTTCTAGTTTCATCAATTGTTTGTACCTTTGTCTAAAAAGAAAACGATTCAGTGCAAATCTAAAATGCTTGAAAGCAAGGCTATCGATCATTTTCGATAATGGGATATGCTAGTATTTTTTGACAGACATCGCTCACAAATGTCGGCTTCTAGTCATTTTCAGCAATACTTTTGACGCCCATCATCGGCTAACATATTAAATGTATCGATGACTATACACTTAAAATTCAACTTCCGTCTTTAACAAGCTTTTTCAAATTTAATGTCATACATTAACAGCCTGTCATATGATAGAATAATTTTAGATGTCAAATCAAGATCAGGAAATATGAATCAATTCATTGTTTAGCTACAATCAAAGAATAAAAATCGTGGAAATTTTTAGTTGTTTTCTTCAGGAAGAAAGAGTCGATCCTTTCTATTCCCCTGAATGCATCACTAACTGTCTGCCATATTTGGTAGACGATCTAGACTATGAATTGTTTGTGTTGATTTTGGCGGAAATATAAAAGCCAAGGGAAATTTCCCAGAAACTCTGATATTGTAGGGAGAAAGGTTTGTTTCCGAAATTCATCGAGTCTTTCTTTGAAGGTTGTTGGAAAACATTTTGGAGGAGTTTTCAATTCGTACAAGGTTTCGATAATCTGTTTACTGGAGTAAACTAATGCTTCTGTGTACTTATTTGGTATTGTTTTATTTTTAGTTTCACGCATTGTTTTCGTTGACAAAGATGCTTAATCCTCAGTGCAATCAAGTTTCCTTTGAAAAATCATGTACGATTTCACGAAAACCATGATTGTGTTTCTCTGTCGCTTTACTAAAACTTCTGATCTACTAACGCATTCTCATGGCTCATTCCATTATTTCTACAATGAATCCATTGATTCACTTGTATAGAATCATCTTTCGAATATTTTAAGAAAAAAGATGATTTCGCAGAAAAATTAGGTATGATGGAAAAAGGAAGAAAAGAAAAATATCGAAAGGGAAAAATGTCGAAAACGAGAGTATATTGAAGTGCAAGTCTCTCTCATCCGCAATTCAATCTTAAATATTCATTTTCATCTCATATTCTTGTTGCAGACATTTTTAATTTCGATATTTTTACCGTTCGACATTTTTCCTTTCTGCCTTTTTCCATGCATTCAAAAATTAGACATAGATTATGATTTCACTGAGTCCTTTCTTTATATTGGCCATTTCTGTTCTCTAACTTTTATGCCATCTGATAGCGTCGTCTGTACCAGAGACCGAAACGAATAGAAAAATCTCAATTCGATTCGATTCGATTCGACTCATACACAACAGAATATCGCATCGTTGCTGTTAGAGCGTGTGCGCAGTCATGATAAGCGTGCTTCATTTGTCTCGATGCACAGTATTCTTTTATTTTGCTTTTAATTGTATTTCGCAAAGAATAATCATATTATAAAAACAGATTCGACAAGAAAAAGTAATTTCATAACAAAAAAAGAGATTGAGCAGGTTGCAAATAAAGCTTCTAACCAAGGGAAAGAACTATCTTGTCTATTTTCCAAACTGGACTTCTATTACACTTGTACATGCATTTCGTTGAATTTTCTGAGAATGCTGAGATCTTCCGGCCATTTGAAAAGTTTTATTACCAATACAAGGGATTTTTTTATCTATGGGTTACTTTTTGACATGATTTGCAACTAGAACTGAGATCTTTTAGGTTTTTGCAGCTTGTTTTGGATTTCGTCGGATCCCAATGATTTTCTCAAAAGTTCTCAAAAATATTAGTCACTGTGGGAGCTGTTGTCTTGACTTTGGGTTCCACAGAATTGGTCTGAACTTTTTAGTATACTTATGGCATTTCAAAAGCAATAAAATCTCAGCTTTCCCCCATTGATTCTATCAGTACGAAACTGCAAACGCACGTATAGACAGCTGAACAGTATTATATCTATACAGGAAAAAAATTACGATGACATAAAGATGAACAATAGTGGAAATAGAATTATCAATCACTGTTACTTTCGATTGACCTAATAAGGAGATTGTTTTTCACCATTGAGAGGTCAAGATTCGAACTTTTTTGCATGAAAATTTGTCTAGCAGCGATGAACCACCACCCGATGGCAGTATTACTGCAAGGTATCGCAACGACACGACACATGAGGCGAAAAATATTTCAAAATGACACTCACTGCTGCGATTCGGAAGTGGAACCGGATAGACACTTCGGATTCGATTCGATTCGGGTTGAGTCGAATCGAATCATTCGACAATTCGATTCGTTTTCGGTCTCTTGTCTGTACTATCAAATAATAAAGGGAGCTCAAATGCTAACTAAAAAGGCTGATGCGACACAGATACTAGATAGTTTCATAGCATTCATGAGTAGGACATCACTTCATGACATTCCAGATCTACGGACTATAAGAGTTTAAAATTTTTCATTTCCTGTGTTAGGATAACATTATGACGTTGTCAGTAACAATCACTGCAGTATACTGTCTAGTCTCTATCAATAAAAGTTGAAACTCATGCCATGTATATTTACACAGGTTTAAAGGACAATCATGCTTGTTAGCATTTACAATCCTAAATATATATTCAACAGTAAATGAAATCTATTTGTTGAATGACTTTTTTATTCGGAATTGCATCATTTTAGTGATATTACTTAGAGTTTTCATCATTTTTTATCTGTTTTTAAAATAATTAAAGATCTCTTGACAATGTCATATCATGCTATTTATTAATTGATATCTCTAAAACTCGATTGCTTTTTTACTCCGGTAGAAAAAGATTCATTATTCGTTATAGCGACTGAATTAAGGATAAAAACAAAGAAATGAACAAACAGTCATGCGTCACCTGTGCATCTTCGAGTCATCGATATAAAGACGATTTAATTGCTAGGATATATGAATCATCGATAATTTTCTCGCTTTTACAAATTTTAGGAGGTCTGTAAGTATTACGATCACGAAACATAGGATATCAATCGACGATAATTCATTCACAAGCAAGACTGTCAAAATCATATTGTCAACTTGTCAGTAAGCATTTAATTCCTGAAGCATTTAGAGAAGTTTGATGAGTATATTATGTAATGAATGAATTATATAACTTAGAAAATATGTCAGTTTTTAATCAACGAACACCATTGGTCTTGTTGCATTTTAGTTCTGCATAATTTTTTTCTTACAAGATGGATAAAATGTTATCAAAGCACATCTTCACCTTATATCGAAATAGAGTTGATATGGGCATTTTGTTTAAAGATATAGCAAAAATATTTAATAGTTCATAGAAATCTTTCGTCAGGTAGCCGAATTAGTAAGCATACAACGCGACATTAATATTCATGACAATAATAGTAAAGTGGTTGGTTTTTTCCAAGTTTACTTTTGTGTTCTGTACTTTCATCTGCGAAGAAAAAGCCTTTAACCATAGCTGGTTATACTTCAATAGTGAATTATCTCTGTGTTATTCATGTTCGTTACTTTTGAATACTTTTAAGAAAGCTGCCGAAAAATGATACTCCAATCATCGATAATGAGTAATATAATGTCATGGCTAACAAATCATTCTATATTTGTTAATAAGGGAACGAATAGGTAACGTATAATTGTAAATATCTTGCACTTATGAGAAGAAATTTTACCCTCATTTTTAAAATAGCAGCGGCAACTTATGACTTTCAGAGTCTATTGATGGAGAAAGTTATCATCCATTCACAGCCAAATATCTGTTTCAAGTGTTTATATAATCGATGGAATTTATTTCTAATCGTTGCCGGAAATAGTATAGATAAATAGTACTAACAGAAAGCATTAGTTGAAATTCAGCCGATTCTGAATTTTATTAATTGATAGAAAACTTTAGCTTTGATTCAATATGACTGAAACTTTCGTATTTCAATATAGAGAAGTATAGATTTGCCCTGTTTTAGTATTTGTTACATAGTGGATATGATAGATCACTATGTATGACGAATACAAATGGATGTGTCTCTTCTAGTCTAATTGGAATAGGACAACTGCCCGGATAGCAGGAGATGTGTGGTTCGAATCCCGCGAGGAGAACATCATTTTTCGTTCTGTCACTATAACATCTAGTCCTCTTTTACCGTCTATGTAACTGTATTCTACGGATTTTCTCGATGACTTGCCAAGTAACTAATAGAAAACTTTGTTGCCAAATGCACACGACACGATGACCTCCTGTTGATATCAAACATAAATGGCTGAAAATCAAGATGTGAAGAACTCTGTTGCTCTTGTTTTGGGTCCTGAATAGTTAACTGAAATGAAAAATCCCTCAATTAAAGTTTTCTCGGCGTTTCAAACGTTACTTGAAAACATATCGCAATTGGAAAATACTGACGATTCGTTTCGTGTATTCATTCCAAGTTCATATCTAAAGCAAGTGCTTGAAAATAATATACATAATCTAGTAAATGTCGACTCGATCGATTGCTATTATAAGTCGGAAGTTGATTATCAGCTGTGCGTTAGATTTTATAAAAGTATCAATAATAAATTACATTTTCTGATGACGCCGGATTTGGTAACAAGAGTGATGGGCGTCCTTAATTTTGATGCACCATCTGAAAACATTGATGCAGGGAAGCAATCGATTTCACAGTCAATTTGGACACGACGGAAGAAGAAGAACAACAAAAAATACCGATCAGTTACTATCTCAAGTTCAGTTACTGTTGATATGAAATGCCATAAATGTTTATCCGACTATCAAGATCCCTTTCAACTTGCTTGTGGACATCGGCAATGTCGATCATGTATTGAGAAACAGGAAGGGTGAATATTGACTTCTCTCTCTCTCGTATGCAAAATCTAATTAGACTATTTTTCTCTCAAAAAGAATTGTAAATCATTTTAAGGTATGGCTCGATCGTGGTTTCATGAAACAAATAGCTCAAGCCAATGAGAGTAGACCCACCAACGATTGATTGATTGATAATAGACCAATGAACTAGTCAATGTTATCAATTGCTGTGCACACATTTCGATAAATCCATCATAAACGTTGCATGTTTGTAATCGTTGATTTATAGTCTTATTTTCTCATTTCCAAAAATATATACTTACTCATATAGGTCGTGTGAGCCTTTTGAATTATTTTCTCATTAATCGGGAATCATGTTTTTCAACTGTACTTTGGTCTTGTCGATGTTTGAAATTGTTATCGATTTATTAATGTGTGTGTCTAGAAAGTTGTTTACTCTGAAAAAAACATTCTAAAGATTTTGCAGTAAACTAAAACCAGTTCCAGAAAAGACAAGATACTCAAAAAAATTTAATAGATTACCAAACGTACAACACATTTTGATTTCATAATAACGATAGATTTCTATGGAAATATTTTTCTCTGTGTATTGATTGAATAACAAGAGCGTGAATGCCACCATATAAGGCACAGAACAGGACCCGATACTACTGACATATTTGAAATATATTAAAATAGATCGATGATTTTAAAGCAGATGACTCAAGTATATTGCATTTTCTTCACTGCAACGCTCAATCATGCCAAAGTTCTATGGACTACAGTCAATGTTCATTGCATTCGGCATGTAGATGTCTTTCTTTAACTTTGAATGACAGCTGAGATAAATGTGCCTATTTGCAACATACATGCTCGAAACTTAATTCATGTGCGGCAAATAATCCGACGTGCTTTGTATTAGGATATATCTGTCAGAAGCATCTATGATGTCAGAGTCGCCCCATTTGCTATCCAGCTGCCATGGCAAACGAAGACATTTGTATAGCAATACCACCGATAGAGACAAACAAGAGAGAAAATCAAAGTACTGTCGTTGATATGTTTTACTGTCCAGACGAGCAGCCATTAGTTGACGATGGGATTTGTGGGAATGCAATATGAAATCGTGAAAAGAATCAGAGCAATCAGGTTGACTATTCAAGTGATATCATCATTGATACAAATGAAATTTTGATCATTTGCGATAGTAAAAACTGAAGAATACAACGTTGGTATAAGAATGACAATGAACGACACATAATGCTGCAGAATATTTCTTGTTGGAGAATAGCAAATGATCCCGAAGCATCTATTTACATAGCAACATCATCTCATACTCACGATGTAACAAAATGATGTGAAGGAAAAATAGTCGTAGGTAAAATCGAAAGCGGAAATGCTTTTAATCAACTTTCAAGTTCATATGACGTATAAATGAACAAAGATCTGTCAAGTTTCACAAATGATGAACGCAATCATTCGGTGATGAAACGGACAGCCAGAACCATTGAAGGTATTCTTTTAAGAGGCAGAAAGAGTATTGGCTCTATAGTCACAAGCAAATGGATCATCCAATGAGCCTAATGACTGACCATATGAACATCGTTTCTTTTGTTGAGTATTAAGATCATACAGTAACAGGTTTGCTTAACGATAGCAAAACAGGCATCCATATAGCTGGTGGTCGAGATGAAGATGGTGATGCAGATAAACTAAGAAATCCAAGTGACTTACTATTTGACCGGAAAGGGAATCCGTACTCTGTTGGATCGGAAATCCTTGTGCTCAAATGTTTTCCATCAACTAAAGTGCATGTAAGGCATGAAAAATAAAATGAAATTGATTGTAATCAAGCATTATCTTGAACCTTCTTTTTCTTCACGCGATTCGATATAATATTCAACTATATACTGTGTGATATCTATAGAGTTTGAACTTTTCCCCTCATTGCCTATACCTTTCATGTCGAATTCAGTCAGTGAATTTTTAAAACTTGCATTATTGTATACCTCCACGTTTCATAAAAATTTTCATGTTCTCAAAGATGATCAGTGCTATTTATAGCGTACGTTAAATTTGGAAACGTATAGCACTGATCCTCAAGTTCATCAGAATCATAGAATATTTCATTTTTCTTCCATCGCATGTATTTGATGACGAACAAGTATTCGAAATTTGGATCCAAATTAACGAGTCATCATTTGTAATACTAAACTCGATTGTCACAGATGTAACTTTATGATCCCTAATAAAATCATCAATTGACAGAGTTTCTTCATTCGCCCTCCGTTATCGGTGAATGTGAATGCAATCAACACCATGAGTAAAGCTTTCATACTCTGGCTCAAACTGATTGAAAACGAAGTGTTGATTGAGATTCTGAGAAAAATGGACTGCTGTATTATGCATTGCCGTCAAAATATTTCTTCTACGAAAGCATCACTAGCTGTTAACTGGCTGATCACGTTCGTCGCATCATCAATATCTGCTGAATTCTAAATTTCAGTGCTTTTTCTAGATATTCATATTAGAAACTGGTGAAAATGGCTAGTGCTTGTAAACTGGACAGTAGACAAGCGAGATGATGTTAGTCTGGATGTGGACGTTCTCTGTTGCCACCATTCGTAAGATGGTGACTTTTAGAAAATACAAATGTGTTTTACAACTTTTAATTCAACTCTACATCTGTTGTAAATCACAATGTCATAAACTGACACTAATAAATAAATATTTTCAATTTATGATCATTTATGTCACTTGAAGATATGATAATACAAGACTGAAATACAATAAAACAGATGAGCCATTTCAACCGGTTTATGATCGTAATTCTTCACATTTGTGTAATTGTATAGGTTTTTCAAACAACACTATCATTTCTGTTACATGTGTGATGATGACTGGTGTGCCGGTTTCGCTTCTTTTAATATTAGCCGCTTTAATTCATTCACTACCAAGTAATACGATAAATGCCATCGACAAGAATGAAAACGGTGACACTCTAACAAGTAAGAACAGGAAATGCTCAATATACATATATATATATCATACGAGTGTTGTCGTTTATATGTGCGAAAGTATATGATTGACTTGAAATTAGAATTTATCTATTTCGTATTAAAAAAAGAAAATATAAAATTCTTCTTAACAAATACTTGAATAGATATGGCCATCATGCGCCGTCGCTTTGCTTCTCTTGCCTTATCATGCGTTCATCGTGAGTATCCAAATAAGGTGGCTCATGTTCTTCTATCGAACAACGATGCTCAACCACCTCGGCAGCTGACTCCGACGTTTTATGGCTGTTTCGATTGGCATTCAGCAGTTCACGGGCATTGGCTTTTAGCTCGACTGGCTCGAGTCGATAAAAATCTAACTGGTGAATGTCGCGAGGCACTTGGGAAAAGTTTTACTAGAGACCAGCTACAAGAAGAAGTTCAGTATATAAGCAATGATCAGCGCGTATCCTTCGAACGACCTTATGGATTGGCATGGTTCTTGCAACTGGCTACAGAATTAGACGAATGGGCACAAGAAGAGAAAGATGTGAGTTAAAAAAAAACAACTTCTAACCTGTAACTGTATCTTTCTGACGAAAACAAGTCAATAATATGTGAAGCAAGTGGCCATACTTTTACAAGATAAAAATTGGAGAAACTTCAGTTACATGATATTCTGTAATTTGAAACATGTTTTTTTTTCATCGAAAAATGAACTTACTCATTGTCATATGAAGTTTTCCACTCTCTCAGAACTACTCAAATCATGCTCGCCATTCCACATCCCAACAACGATTGTTGATAACTCAAGCACCGTATAGAGCAAAAAAATGATCTTTTCTCGATTCGTCCCATCGATTTTTAAGCACATCGGGATACATCTACAATTGTCTGGTACATAGTCCAATAGTTTATTCTTATCTAGATGACCACAAAGCTTTCTTTAAATAAAAAAAAGTCTTTGATAGAATGTTTAGAATCTTTTATTGTATAGATTTTTCTTATCTATGGAAAATATGGTTAGATTTTTTCATACAATAAGTAGGACACAACTTTTTCGAGAAAACTAGTGTGAAAAACACATGGAATCAATACTTCTGTAGCCGATGACAATTGCACGAAAAATAAACACATAAATCCAACCCGAAAAGAAAGGAAGAAGAGCGATGAATCCTAAGGATAATATTTAGTTTCTACTTGACAATGACAGAAATGAAAGCTTCCAAAAAAAATACTAAAAATAGAGAGAAGACAAGAATGAGTACTAAAATCATCAAGATCTGAATCAAATTTTTGCCATTTATTCTGCAATATTATTCATAATTTACAAGTCAAATCGTATATTACTTCCCGCAAAAGAGTCAAGTTTCTTTACACTGTAAAGTTTACAGTGTCGGTGACAAATCTTACTCTCAATTCATTTTCGTACAATGTAGCGTTATTCGATATCCTTCGACTCATTTACTTCACACTATTACAGTGAGAAAGAATACAATACTAAAACGATCTGTTACAATGTTCGATAGAATTGTTTTTATAAATAATAAAACTTGTCATTGATAACGTTGAATTTTCTCAATAACAAGATAGCTGAAATATATTGAACATTAAATAGCTTAATCAAGTTTATCTTGGTCACATGCTCATGTTCAGCATAGTCTGAATCTATAGTAAGTCACATCTACCACAAGCGCAGTTATTATTGTCAAATTATATTGAATAAGAACAGTTCTCTGGAGAAAAAAGTGTGTAGGATGAAATTCTTTGAATAAAAATTATACTGTGTTGCGATCGTGTTACAAAAAAATCGAAAAGAGTTTATACTGAGAAAGAAAACAAGTACTAGAACTCAACAGAATATATGAAGAAACGAGTCACGACAGATGTACACTGACTTCTATTTTCTTTAGATTTAGACCAGTGTTTTGTAATAAAAACAGCATTTAGCTTTCCGAAGATAGTGAAAGATGAAGAGAGATTATAATTTACTCAAAAGAGACTTTTACCTGTTAAAATATGAATTCACAAATATTTCTTTATTTCAATATGCGTCAATGTGAACGACGTTTAGGCAATCAGTGGAAATTTTTCCAAGTCGCAGAGGAATAGCAAAATGATTATAAAATATGCAGTAAGAAATGACGTCCATTCTTCAATTGATTTTTGCTTTTTCCTACAAACCTTCAAAATTAAAAGAATCAGAACAGACATGTGTTTTTCACAAAGAAAGAAAGGCGTCATTCATGCGTGCATTTAAATATCTTTGCGTACTTAAATACTAACGTAGTTAGTAAGTACAAAAAAACTCTTCTTGAAAAATTAATTGTTTCACAGAGATTCTTTTATTATTTCCAACGGTTCAATGATTTTCATATAGTTTATAACTGGTTTTTATATTTTCTTGATCTTCACAAACGGGTAGAAACTTTCATTCAAAATGTGCCTTTTTTCTACTTTCAAGTTTCTTTTCATCAGGCTTGTTGTCAGAAAAGAAATAAAGCACTATGCAGTTTGTCTCATGTCCTCGAAGATACTTCTTGTTTCTAAACTGCAAAAACCATCAAATTACATTATCTAACACATTATAGACAGCAGCAAACAATAGTACCATAGAACTAATACTCTTGGGATATATCTATGGGATTACTTAGTTTTCGTGTGCGCTTCAATTTTTTTGAAAGCGGAAAAACTACATGCGTTCTGTTCATGTTAGCTAAGATACTTTTTACGTAGAATGCCGATGAGATTAAACAATGGCGTGAGAATATACGTCCACTGGAAACACTAATTGTTACACGGCTGTCTTCATGGCTTCCAAAGTTATTGTATCCTGTCCGTAGTGGTGAACATAGCCAAACAGCTTTTGCACTTGGCTTCGCGCTTGATTATGCTCGCCAAACGAACAATACCGTGTTCGCTCAACTGATTGAACAACGTTCACTTGCATTTTTTTCCTCGGACAAAAATTATCCATTTGCCTACGAGCCATCGGGAGAGGATTTTCTTTCTGCTGGACTTGCCGAAGCTGATTTGATGCGTCGTATTATGAATAAAAATTCACAAGACTTTGTCCGATGGTTTACTGATTTCCTCTCAACAAAACCTATACCCAGTAGTCTCGAACCACCATCGATTACCGATCCAACTGATCCCAAGTTAATTCATTTAGCTGGCTTAAGTATCAGTCGTGCATGGATGTTAGATAGTATTGTCGATGCTCTGTCTTTTGATTCTCAACAAAAGAATCGTCGTGACCAATTAGCTGAATTGAGCAAGAGAAATGCTCAAGTAGGATTGACGGTCATCGATGAAAACCACTACGAAGGTGGGCATTGGTTAGGTACTTTTGCGGTTTATTTTATCACTCGTCATCGAGAACCTTCGAACAGTAGTAATGAGAGAAATTATAAAATGACTATATTGATATGCTTTTTCGCAAAGTTTTTTTCTCCACGATCTATTTGATGCTCTTTCTACTTCTTTCTTTGTGAATAAATTGAACAATGTTCCATCTGAATATAATGAGAATCCCTTGTTACATCAAGGCCTATATCGATACAATCATCGGTAGGTCCTTCAAACGCTGCTATCAATATTACTAATGGAAAGTGTCACTTAAAATTCGAGAAAACTAACACCATTTCAATTGTTCAGCTAGCGGCATTTCAAAGCAATGGTGCAGGCGAAAATATTTGGTAATCCTAGAAATGAACACTCATTCTCTAACACATGATTCTAGATATACAATTGCTTCATCGTCATACTAATCATCAACATTATTACTAATCAATGGCATCTTGATGGATACTAACGACTAGTTGCAGTCTGCTAGTGTTATCAGCTACTATCGATTCTCTCATATGTTGTGAAACACGATATGATACGATTGTTGACTAATGTATGATAAAAAGTCGGATTCCTGACTTTTTTCCTATCAAAAACTGTGATAGATACGCTTCAGAGACTATACACCACTTTGCTAGAATCTCGTTAATAATATATTAGATACTTTCATACAATAATTGTACAGAATACCAAAATGGATCAATGAAGAAGCACGAAGCACGGAGTCGAGTTGTTAGTTAGGATGAAAAATCGACAACTAAAATAATAACTTGTCTAGTCTACTTTATTAACATAACATGCTGTTTAAACGATTCAAGAGGAACCAATCATTTTCTATATATTGGTTTCGACTCCTGCCTTTATTCATCCAAGATTGAACAATCCGAGCGCCCTGGACTTTGTTATATTACTGTATCCATGATTACACGAGACAAACCTATGTAAAAAAAATCATCGAAAAATCGATTATAATCATACTATTTTAATCAATAAATTAAGCAGTAATAAACATAGCAAAATCAACTTTTAATCGATTATTTCGTAATTTTTCAAATAAAATTTTTTTGTCTGGGAAGTCGGATAGTTTATAAGGCAGCATTGCCCAAGGTCGAAGTGAAAATAGAACTAAATATAATCGATAAGTCTGAACCATGACTGGAACGGAAAAAACAACGATCGATATAGTATTCGGTATAATGTGTGTTTTAGCGATATTTTTCTTGTAATCAGTGAATTATTCTATTTTGTATTGAAACAGCTATATACTTATCCAATTTGTTAGAATTGATAGAATAGAGTTCATTGAAACGCTCATAATGAAATCTCAAAGGTATGTACCCTCTAATCTAACCGCACGATATCCAGATAGAAGTTCTGTTCTATGGTCTAGGATTCATTGTAGATGGTACTGCTAAATATGTAATTACTAAAATAGATATTATGAAACTGGTTATTTATCGTATGAATAGAATGCATTCTGCTCAATTATTTGTTGTTAGAACCAAAAATGTTATTTCTTCAGATGATGTACCATCAATACCGTGAAAATTAGTGTAGAGTATCATGCCACCAGGTTTAAACTCGATGAAAAATGAATCGCATAAGCACCACTCCTATGGGATGAAAATCGAAATTATGGTATAGTTAGTTTTCCCGAAATCTGTGAATGGTGTCTCCTTCGATTTAACTTGATCTTAAAAGATGGATCGATTCATTATTTTTGCTACTTAAACTGGTGCAACTTCAATGAGGAAGAGGCTTAAATATATATATATATATATATATACTGATTATCTATCGAAAATTCTGTGCTACGATGCAAATTTCTTTCTCCCTCCTATTATTGTCATTAGCGACTAATGTGAAAATCAGTCTTTACAAATAAATCGTTTTTTAATTCATCTCCATTCAAAATTTTATTTTCCGTGCTTATCACGAATACTACTTTATGTGTTCACCCTATATATCAAGAATGTTTTATTCCGTAAAAATGAAAAAAATAGTCATCTTGAGTACAAAAACAAAACAGAAAAAAATACATACAAAACAAATAAGTTAGGAATCTATTACATGTAAATATGTTCGAATAAAAAAATTAACGACAAGAAGTATAGAAAAGGATAAATTACATTGACGATTTAAAACGTTTTTTTCTCGTCATATTAGAGTGATCTTCCAAATGATTCGATAATTGGAAATTAAAAAGTAACGAACGAAGAAGGTTATTTTCACGATAGATTTCTTCATCATCAGTAGACATTTTCATAACATTAATTTGACAAGTCTTTTTATTTGACATCATAGACTTTGTAACAATAACTAATGATTTAAATTTATTTATAATCATATTGAAATGAGCAAGTTTATCGTTCGAAATAATGAAACTTTTTTCATATGTGTTCGTATTTTGAAGAAAATAAAATAATTCTTCACAAATATCACAACAAGGATTATGAAGAATATTAGAAAAATTATCATAGACTGGAACTGACGGAAGACTATCACAATGAGTATTGAGTAGTGAAAGACACGTTTGATAAAGTGATAAAAACCAAGAAGGGATATTTAGAATTGAATCGTGTTCTTCAATAGATAAATCAATTTTAATCATTTATTTTTTTTATCGACAAAAACAAGAAAAATTAAAAACTCACTTCTTTTTCGAAATATTTGATTTGCATTCATAAATTGTCGATAAATTTGTATAACAGTTGGTACGAGAACAACTCTTAAAAGATTAGCTATCGTCAATGTTGCTGTTGTTGTTGTTGTTATTTTTATTTGTCGAATGATTTGTTGTGATATGATTCGACATGATAGTCCATAGGAATCAATCGATGATGATGAGAGAAGAACAAGTAGATTCGAAAGATCAGTTATTGATGGCATCGGATTATTCGATTGAAATACATTCGAAAGTAGTTCATGAATAAGAGCAGTTATGAAATTCGAATCAACATTACATGATAATAAAATTCCAATGAATTTAACGGCGTCACGAATTCTATCGAAATCACGTGATCTTCGTTGAAGTACTCCACAAAAAACTTGATGAAGATATAGTTGAATTTTTGGATCTTTCGAATAATTTAAAAGATAAATAATATCATCATAATCTTGTTTACTGTTCATCGGAAAAAATTGTTCGAGATATTTCTTATGTTCAAATAATTGTCGCATTATAATAATGAGATCATAAGTTATTGTTGTGTCATGTAGAAGACTGAGTAATTGATGAAGAAGTAATTTAGCATTAAAATTTATCTTCTTCGTGTTCGTTAATAACCAATCAAGAAACTCAAATGCTTCATTAAGATGACGATGATTTGGAATTAAATTTTCTTCAACGTATTTTAATGCACATGGAAGATTATCAATTAAAATATCATATTTATGATTAACTGGAACAAGACACCATATTGGAACTACATACTGTTCCACAGTTAGATAATTACCTAAATAAAATCGAAAGAAATATAATATTCAACTGCGACTTGAATTCATAGGAAAATACAAATAATGAAAACTGCGGATGCGATGGTTAAAATAACTGTGGGTATCGTAAGCGGGTTTCTGTGAAAGAAGCGCTTTTTCGGAGAAAATACTAAATCTCATGAAAGTTGACGAAATAAAATTGATTTTGGCGAATCTGAAATCAGATTTTCAATAATTTTAATGAAGCTTTCCGACGAACTTAGATTGAAGCAGTTTTTTCGGAACGACTGATGCAGTATGACTCTCTGACAAACTAACATCGTATATTCGTGTTCCCTGAATTCGATTGCCTTTCGTCAATCGTTATGAGATTTCAGTATTTTCTCAAGAAAAAAGTTGCTCGGATCGAATCACTGGGAGCCGGTAACCACACCTACCGCTATATTAGTGGGAACGGTGACTATATACCTTTGTGTAATCGTCACCGTGGCATTCTTAATGACAGTAATTCAAACGGAGAATGTTCCGATCTTATTCGAATAGGAATAGTCGATAGTGCCTATCAGATGCAAAAAAAGACCAATTGACACTGTTCAGATAGGTATATCCTGTAATTGAGATCAATTCTTTCATAGATCCCCTTAGCTTGTTGCATGCCGTTATAAACTATGTCTCGCTGAAGACATACAGGTTCGATTTTCTTAGTCCAAGGTTTATCAGTTTTGAGTCTTCAACAATGGAACTCATACTAAATTGTGCAATAGGAAACGGTGAATATATCTAGAAATCTAAGGAGAGTGAAAAACGAGTGGAGACAATCTTTTCAGTAGGCTTCTCTTGGCAAGATACGGAATTTCAATAGCCCTAATATTGCTTAAATCTACTTAGGAATAGGGTAAGACGTTTGCCCTCTATTCCTAAATCCGGTAGCATCTTGGAATTGAATTTGGTAGAATTTCTTCAATATAATAAACTTCATCTCATTCGTTCTTCATTTTGTTACGCAAAACGTTATGCATAATTTTATTTTACTACTGTCTTGCATAATGTGTAAGATTATAAAAATTCAGTATTTCATCAAAATACAGTCCTATAGATACAATATATTTTCTGGTATTATTTAATGTCAGTTTCACCGTTGTGAAAGGTTACTTGCTTTGTTCTTTTTCGTGTCGAATCACATATTTCGTTTTCTGGAAGACAGTTAACAGCATACTGTTTCATGTAAAAAATTCTTTACTACAATGATTCATCATGAATTTTGAAATACGTATAATAATGGCCTTATAGTAACATTCAGCTCAACACTTTTCTCCGTGATTATTTCCAAATGACATGTTAATAAAGCAAGAGCGTTAAAAATAGTGTTTTACTATCTATATCGTTCAACACAACCTTATTTTATTGGTAATAATAATACACTTACTTTTTGATATTGATACGAAATTAATTAATGGCGAATTAATTTGTAACGGTAATGACAATTATAAAAACGAACGAGAACGTTATTCAACATAAATTCTCATTCGAAAACAGGACAGACTTTTGGATGAAATAATGAATTTTTAAAATATGATGTATTATACAATATAGGAGTAAAATAAAACTATTCATAAACTTCGATGCAAATGCTATGGAATCTAACGCAACTTTTTACGGTTTTTACCTGGGCACTATGCAATATCTATGAACGAAAATGCATGAAAATCAGTGCGATCGAAAACTACGTAAACACAGTCCCATTGTGATTTAAATATGAAACACTACCTAACTCTTGGTACACACATCTCATCATCACTTAATTGACACTGACAAACTGCAATAAGAAACTGTTGCATAAAATTTCAATCCGATATTATTCAAGTTTTATCTTCAATAACCTCAGGAGACAGTTGATCCTCATCCATGTAAACTGATTTCTGTGAACGGATATTGAAAATCCTCACTTCAATTTGGTTCAATGCTCTTTCCAGATCGTATTTGATTTAAAAAACTAGAGTGTCTTTGAACACAAGATAACTTTGAAAAAAACTATTAAAATCAACAAACCTTGTTCAGATCTTATCTTTCTTAGAAAAATATTTCCCGAATATGTTTCATTACAATTTCCTAAACATAAATCAATCTTCTCGAACATTGCATTAGTTTTAATCGTATTAATTAAATTAAGATCTTTTAATAATCGACAAACATGTACTGTTCCATCGTTTGATCTATTTGGTTGAACAAAACCTTGATAAAGTAAAAATTGCTTTGCATGATCTTGTTCAATTGTTCGTCGAAGTATTGTTCCAATAACACGATCAATACCATGTAAAAGTAGATTATTTCCTTGATGACAAGTGTCCGAAAATGGTATTATGATTTTCGTTGAGTAACCATGATAATCATTTTCTAATCCGTGTGCCCATTGATCTAGAATTTGTTTAACACGGATCATTGTTGTTTCATTAATACTAACATTGTATAAAACTGCAGGCGTTAACGGAATAATATCATAGATTAAGATTAATTTATGTCCATCAGATATGTAATCAATCTCATGTTTACATTCGTTACTCGATGGAACAATTGTATAAAAACTTGACTCATTGGAATGTTTTTCTGATAAATCATATATGTGCTTTTCATTTTGATAGATTATTGTTTCTTTTCCGCCTTTATATTTTGATGGTAGGCTAAGAAATAATTTTGCTATTGTCAAAGAATTTTGTTGATCTTTGGACCAAATGAATCGCCGTGGAAATCTACATGGTTCAAGTAGAACTAAATTTGAAATTTTCAATTCAATTTGATCTGGATTCAATTCAAGTGACGGAGAAATGCATGAACGTTTAAGAAAAGATTCAGTTTTTGATGTCCATTGAGAATTTAATATTTTAAAGGCATTAGCTGGTATTTGATAAGACGATGGTGAGAACTAAAACGAACCAAAAAACAACAAATGACGATCATCCATTCGTTCGATTGTTGATAACCACTGTTATTATTTTTCAAGAGAGAACGTTCATGACAAGATCATAATTGAAACCGTCGCTGTCTGAAATTCAGTCTATATCGGCAAAAACAGTGAGCCGTCATGTTCAGATGGTAAGGGTTTAAAATTACAAAATTCCAGAAAAACATTTTAGCCTACAGGATATATGGTATCGAAAATTCTACATACTATAAGTTAACTAGCTGACGATTGATATCAATACTATTTTGTTTTTACTATGTACCTTAAATCATGAAAAATCTACAGATTTCATCATAAATGCGAAAGTTTTTTATCTGGCAACTGAGTATGTACACCCGAAAAATTCATATAAAAGTAGCAGTGGAATTTCGATGGAGTGATAAGAGTAAATCGATCGAGTTATGGAAAAAACGTGTTTACAATCATTCAGAGAAAGGAAAAGTCCTGTCTCTTTCTTAACATCTCTATACCAGAAGTACCGAACTTTCTTTTTGGAAGGATAAAAAATACGAAATTCTGCAGCCAATACTGTTTGTAATTGTTCTATCTGATACATTGCTGTTTGTCAGACAATAATCGCATATTCTGAAAACTTATTCAAAACTGAACACGTTTTCCTAATAAACATTTTTCTGCAGATCTCTTTCTTTCTGAGTTAAATTCTTATCTCTCATTTCATCATCAAAACCTTTTCCATTTATGAAAGTCCGTAACGCTGGTTATACTGATATTGAGTGTTAAAACTATCGAAATTTCTTGAGAAAAAAAACTCTGCCTATTAGCATCGTAGCGTATCATTGAAATTGGAAGAATTTTTAATTTTATGATAAAAAATATTTAACGCGAAGCTTGTTCTCCTCACTAAGTAAACTGCTTGCAAAAACAAAACAGTAGTCTGTACTACTGAATATATTTTCTTGATGAGACCTATTGTCTTATGCATATTTGTTTTCATTCTAGAAAAAAGTCATGAATATTTCGTTCGAATGAATGTAACGAATTTTCTAACTTTTTATACTTCTGAGACGAAATGGTGAGCGGGGTAGCAGGTGTTAAATATATATTCCGTAAATTTTTCTCCTGTCATTACATTCTTTTTCGGAACTGAACATTCTTATCAGAACAACCAAATGCTAAGAGTTCAATTTTCTGAAATGATTTTATTAAACATAAAAAGATCTGTATTCAAGCTTCTTATCGTATATCTTGAAAGATATTGCATAAGTCAGTTAGTACAGAACTACGTTTTAATGCATAGTTAATCGAAGTTAACTTCTCATCATGTAAAAATTCTAAGGATTACGTTTTGCATGGACCGGGTTATTTGCCAGTTTGTCCTTCAGTAACCTATTGTACATCATTCTGCAATATTTCCTACGATTGTTTCCACCATTTGTACTCCTAACCACGGAGTTTGAAAACGAGAGCGTCAAAGTTTGAGATAGGCGCGCGTTCCAGTGATGATTTTTAGCAAGCATTATAATTTTGAAGAAGATTTTTCGATTCATTCGAACTAGTCTGAGAATTTAAATGAACAGACTAGGTCGAAGCTTGACTGTAAGATAGTTTTAGGGAGCTTGAAATTATGTTTTACCCTGTGTCATTACTAAGCGAAGATTTCTTCACTTGAATTCCTTTGTGAAGAAAAGACTGATTGATTACGATGAATATTTGAAATTCCCAATAGAAAAATAAACAAAAACATACGGAAATTCCATCGACAATATCGATTTTCATATCGAATGATGTCGCATTTTGAATAAATTTTCGAGCGTCCCGTTTATCCATCGGTAATGATAAACATTGCTGATGACCATTTATTAATAACATGGGATCATCGACTGTTCCTATTTGTTCGCTTACACACCATTGTGGAAGAACAGGTGGATTACTTCCATTTAATGCTGACTCAAGTAAACGAAGACATTCACGAAAATGTATTGGTTGTGATGTTATTTCATCGTCATCTTCACTATCTTCATCTAAATGATCAAAAGGAAAATTTAAACGTAAAAAAAACAATCGGAATAGCACTACCTGTCGTATCAAAGTCATCAAAATCACTTGTTGTATCAGTATCGAAATCATCTTCTTCACTACTCATACTGATTCAATTATGTATCTGAAGTCAAGAAAATAAAAAATAAATCCCAAAAGACAACTAGAAACATTTGCAATTAGTCAACAGAAATGTTTTTTTTTTATAAACAACATCTTTTTCTCCAATCAATCAATGGTTCGTGGAACACTGAAGTTTAGAGAAGAATTGAATAAGGAAGATCTCCAAAGTTGCTTTCTTAATATCTTCAGTCTGAATAATATCATCTTTACATGATTTTAAGTTGTCACACTGTATTTAGCATTGCAGAAAATCAAATCAAATTAACTTTAATATCGAGCATTTCAAGAAGAAAATTTCAACTGAACTTAAAAGTTTCCAGTAATACACAACAATAGTTGGCGAAGTATTTTGCCTGATAATCGTCAAATTTTTATTAGATACTTATTAAATTGAAACAGATGTCAAATTCTGAATCAATTTAGGAGATATTCGAACATTGATATTTTTATCGAAAAACTTCTCATGCGTTCTCTGCCGCGCTCAGGATTGTTAGTCTGAAAAATAACTAGTAATATGTTTTTTAATTTTTTATCCCATATATTATTAGAATTAAATAATCTTAGAATTCGTTTTGCACTTGAACAACCTTGAAATGAAGACACGGAATACAATGATATTTCCGTAAAAAAATGATAGTGATTCAAATTGCGATGTTAATGTCGACTGCATCATCATCTTTCTAAAACGAAATCTGAAATTTAATATGAAACAAAATTTACTCATATTTTTCAAAATGTTTCAGATAATTTCTAAAAACAATAATACTCCAAAGGAAAGCTAGTCATTGATCCTTTTAATTATCAGAGTAGTGAATTGACAGTAAAACATGAATCTTCTGACTTTCTCGATCGGCTCGTAAGATATCTGATAAGAGTTTATTTTATGATGCTTCAAAGAAAACAGAAGCATTTCATTCGTGATATTGTAGTGTTGTACTTCATTTATACATTTTTAATCGTACCATCGTTTTTCAATCGATAAAATCTATTTTTATACTCTAATGCCATTTTAAATTTGATCACAGTTTAAGTTTTCTTCATTAATTGTATGAATAATCTCAAGATATGTTTACATTGTTTGCTCAACCATTTCACAATTAGAGTCAGTTATTTTACTGGTTTTTCTTCTTAAATGGGCCGGATGATTTACGATGAAATAAACTTTGACATTATTAATTCAAAGCAATAAATAACAATACAAGTTTATCATTAATTTTTAATGTAATAACTTTTTATTGATTACACATTTTTACGTTTATTGTGTGAGCATCAATTAAATTGTCATTCAACCAGTCCTGTCTGACCTGATGCTTTAGCATCAGCAATAAGATTGTGCCAAGTACATATAAAATCTAAATAATAAAGAAAAAGACGTTTTTTCCATATCACAAGATTCAATGAGTATGGATGTTACTCTTGTTCCTCCTAGTTAATACAACACCTAAATATTCAATAAATGAATCTAGAGTTTCAAATGAAATATTGTACATTCAGCGACATGTATTTAGAAGAATCGTTTTCTTTGTCAGCGAAAAAAGCAGATAACATCACAGATGAATGGACAATGTTAGATTGAGCCATTTCATATGAATTCGACCATGTGTGTGGTAATATCGAACAGCAACAAAGCTGTTATTTTTCGATGAACCATTAGCTACAATCCCTGCTCCTGTTTTCACATAACTGTTAGAGCTACATTGCAAAAACAGCTGATGTATTCTTATTGGATTTTAGCGACAAAACTGAATATCAAAAGATCTATCACGCTCTACGAGAAGACGGGTAGGGCCCAAACATCTCCTTCTATATACTTCAACACTCGTTTCAGGTCGTACTTCGAAAAACTAATAAGAACTAGACGATTGAAATTACTCTTATATGTTTTTTAAATGTGAATACTTTTCTCTGTGAGCTAGACAGTTGCTTGCATGTTAAATTTAATTTCCATGTAAGATCATCTACTTTTGCTTATTACCTAGGTAATACTTGCTCCCTTTCATTAGAGAGTACTGTCATTCATAACAGATTTCTCAATTGAGAATTAGAAACCAATCAGTTTCTACGCATCATTATTTATTTCGAGAATTTCATTGCCTATCTATAAAGCAAAGATGTTATATTGACACAATAAAAGTTCAGATTGTTAATTTATCACTGTCAGAGAATTTTCGAGCTTATATGCACACGCTTTCTGAAGGAACATCGAATCAAAGTTCCCGTCTACAGTGAATCTTTCTTTGTACGACTGTATGCGTGTAACTCAGGACTAGCCGTTATCTGATTAGAATACAAGTTTCAACATACTGATAATGAGAATTAAAATTCTTCACCGCAATTGCAATTTGTCAAATTTAAAAAATACTCTACTCAACATTTCGAGTTAACCAATTATAGAGTTAGACTTTTCGAACTCAACTAGCTTTTGTTAAACTTTTCGTTGAATTGAACATCAAGTTTCAGTCTTTGGCTCAAACCGAACAACCCATTTTTATTTCATATGAATTTCCTTTCAGTCGAAAGAACCTACTATGAAAATGAAAATCCATGCAAACATATCCGGACTGATCTTTGCGTTTTTGAAACGCTGTTTGGAAGTTTCGTCATTTATTTCTAAATAGACAACTTTGGCTCTTGTCAGGCTTAAGCTAAATAATGGATTTCGTCAAAATGATTTTGTCTTTAATTCAGACATGAGCTATTTAAGGTTTTAATAATATTTCATGAGCTTTGATACAGAGTTCAACTGTAAGAATCACTGGTTGAAGTTTATTGTTTGACAGGAGTTTGAAGTGGACGCGTGTGAGTGAAATTTTCGAAAACATCTGAATTAGATATAGATCAACTCAATAGTTCATACTGATTTCAAATGTAGTATTCATTTTAAGTCTACTGTGTAATTTCCGTTGGACAGAATATTCACAAAGTACTAGTCGAAAATTCACTAAATCCAACCTCAAACAAGAGTATGGGTGAGATGTTTCTCATAACTGGTATCAGATAAATTTGAAAAAATATACCCTTACAATATATGCTATTCACTAGTGTGTGTAAAATCTGGTTCCATTTAGTACTAGTATCATGGATGCCTACGATTCAAGATGACAATGAACCGTGACAAATTTTCTGCTCTTGTTGCTTTTCATCATCTATAAATAGACAAATATAGTATGACAATATGAATTGTCAAAAGAGCTGCAACAATTTATAATGATGTGTTACATTTAACAAGATTAATCAGACATGATACCAATATATATATATATGTACCCGGTGTTGTTTTGAAAATATATGATGATATGAAGATATTTGGAATAGTTCTTTCTGATTGTTATTCTTCGTAGACATGATCGAATCAATTTGAGGCAACAAACCAGAAAGTTCTGCATAGAAATTCAAAGATTTACCCTTTATTGAAACTAATTCGTGGCTGAAATATATAAATCTACTGTAAAATTACTATGAAGACTGATTGACCAAGACTTGCCATGAGTTCGATGAAGTCCATTAAAGTGGACTAAGATACTAACAGGGGACGAATGGCAATATTGATTACGATTAGATGTGTATTAGAATATATTTGATGTGCTGAGATTAGAAAATGAAGTGAAATTCGATAATCGGAAAGTTGATTATACTTTCTAGTGTGATAGTGTAAAAAGTTGTAACACTGTATTTAATAGATTTCATATCATATTCAACTTGTAAAATGCAACCTTTTGAAGAAAGTTTATTTGCAGCTTGATCCTTTTCATATCTTGTCATAAAGACAACAATGCTTAAAGCGATATTCAATCTAGAATATCAACGAGAGCATGCTTTACTATTAATAAATGATCTTATCGAAATAGATTGAAATCAATCGATGAGTTTTATGATGAACCCTAACTTTACTTACATGCATATTTGCTAATTTGATGACTGATAAGGATAATGTTGCAACATTTTCCCATATTCAGAAAGTTCAACAGAACGAAAGAAACTGAAATCGTTCAGTTCAAATGATCGGCAACTATGCATAATATTTCTACATATTTTTTATTTAACTAAACTAGAATCGAAAACTGTTTTCAAACCAAGAACAACCATGAAATTAATCTTACATCATTCTCTTGTACATAAAAACGACAAATGACCCGTATATTTAGAAAAATTGCTCAACGCTGATTTTTATGAATCTCATACTAGAGTAGACTAGTCAAATAAAATATGAACAACGGTGTCTGACTAGAAACGGTATCAAAAACGATCAATCTCGTTGATGACTCATTACCATGCAATCAACAATGTCAATAAAAGAGAAAATGATTCATAACTCCAGACAAATGGAATTATTTTGGAAAGTCTTTTTCTTCTTATCTATGAATTCAAAGAATCAGCTCTTGTTGTTGAATTTAACATTTACCAGACTTGAATACTTTCGAATGATTTGCCCAAGAATGCTTACTATGAAATCAAGTTGAATTATCAAGGAGGAAAAAAGCTTTAGCGTCGAAGAATATTACCAATTAAACATTCTACTCTAAAAAATATGAGCACAATCGAAATGAGAGATTTAAGTATGAAAGAATTCAGTAGTATCTTGCGTATTGTAGTATATTGAATCCGTAACCTAAGTATGATATGCGAATCTTCGATTGCGAAGGGAATAATCAACATGTGTTCCACAAAGAAATTGATGCACCCATATAGTACTGAAGTATGCATTCGGAATAGTTGATCATCATATATAAAATACTTACAAACGTGCTGATTTCTTCAAAAAATATCGATCTTGAACAGATGCAGTACTACCAACCAATTGTCAATGATTGAAAATAAGCTCTCTTCATGATAGTAATCTGACATGGGTCAAATGATGTCGATGCATGAATTAGCACAATCAGTTCATACGGAGTAGAATCATCTTTTACTTGTTGATTTTTAATATCTATCGACCAAATTAGAAAAATATATCATCTAGAACAAGAATAATTTTCATAGAATACGATAGAAATAACAAACTGATGAATTTTTATATGGATGACCTTCTGCAAAATCATCATTATTAAGAATATACGATTTCATACTATGTATTTCTTCATTGAACAAATCAAAATATTTGTAGTACGAACAAATGTTAAGTGTACAATTGTGTTTAGTTATTTCTTTGTTCCCTAGATTTGTATTCTATCTTTTTCACTGTCTGATTTAAATCAACCAACAATATTTCTTTGAATATGAGTCAATTTTTTCATGGTCAAAATAACATATAATTTTTTAAATTTCATTGAAAACTTTTTGTTTTCTATACTACTATGCTTGTATCAACGTTTATTAGATGTCAATATAAAATCCAATAACTATGCTAGATGTCACTTGTTAAATAGTAAGATATATTCTTATTTCAAATTCGACGCGAAGTATTCCAATAGTTAAGATTACACAGCGCAGGGCTTGAATTAAATTCTGACTAAATAAAATAAACGCTCATCAAGAGTAAAAATGACTTGATATAAAAACAGACACCAATTTGATGCACTCAATCTTTCATACATTTAAGTATGATTTCTATGTATATAGACGCAAAAATCAACATAAACTATTTACTTGGTTTTTTCATTAGTCTATTTTGAATTTGAAATACGTGTTAATCATACTAAATGAAAATAATTTTACTAGTAAACTTTTCAATACAGTTCTCTAGTAGGGCATGACACAATGGAAAAGGAGAATAAAGCTACGAGGATCATTCCGATAATTGGATCCGATCATGATTCTATCGGAGTTTCTCTGATCCGACAAAATCCCATCGGATTCCTGGTTGCGATCCGACATTCGGATCCCTAGTTTTGGGTTTTATCGAATCCTACTATCGGAATCCGATTGAATTTCATCGTATGATAAAACAGGCCTCTACTATTGGGAATAAATGCTAATTCGTACACAAATAAGAAAATAGGTTTCTCCCGTCAGATCCGTTACTATTTCCACAACCCTGATTCCCATAGGATTTCATCGGATTCATTCACCTGGGAAGCATACGACTCACGAACTTATGACTAATAGCAGCCAAAGACATCCTTTTAAAATCTTCCAAATAATTTTATTACCCAGGTCCGAGACGTACGGCGGGAACCGGCCGGATCCCGTGTTATTCACACGAATTCCGGCAGCGGGTTTCTGAAATCGGTTCGGGCTTCCGGATTCGGCTTACTTACCAGCAATTCCGGGCACCGGAGCGTATCCACGGATACGGTTCCCGTTTCCTACACGGGATCCGTCGACGGAAAACACCGTTTCTAAGCCCGGACCACATACAGTCCAGATCCGACCGTTTCCGAACCGGATACCGATAACGGAAAAAGCAATTTTCCCATCCGGAGAGAACACGGCTCAGATCTTACCGTTTCTGCTAAGGTCACGAAAACTCATCTGGCCGTTTCCCAAACAGCGCTAAATACTCAGAATTACTAAGTAAAGTCTCCGAATTTTGAATCCAGCTTTTACCTCTTTTTTAAACAAGCCTAAAACAACACCAGAACATACCCTGGGAACAAATAAAATTCTAGTGAAACATTATACATTTCTCTAAAACTCGCTTCTGTCACAAAAATGGGAATTTTCAGTCCGAAGACCTAAAAATCAGATTTTTAGACTTTGGCAAACCGAAAACGATGGTTTTCAGTGATTTTCGAGTGATAATATCACTGAGATTTGTCATGCACTCCGGTAAACTAGTGAGGCTGGTGGACCGGTGGCATTAGTGACTGGTGGTCAGTGAACCGGTGAGATCTGTGCAACCAGTTAATCCATAGTCGGCATATTCCATGTTTTTCATCATATTATAACAGTGTTATGGGTTCTTGAGCTCCAGCGAGCATTTTATTGAGTTTGTTTAGGCTATAGATAATGTAGTTTCAGTCAATTCACAATTATTAAAATATCGTATTCTCTTCTTGATTGAAAGGCATAGACAAAATTTGGAAATAGAAACGAATTCTTTACTTGAAAGACCATAACTGTGGATATGATGTCTGTTCTTAATGTTTGACTCTTAGTGATTTAACTGTAAAATATCTTGAAGCAATATGAAATACATTATTCAATGCAGAATTAAACGGTTTATAAAATAATGCTATTTCTGTTTCGGCATTCATCTTTTGATACAGACATTTCATCAGAATACTGGCGAAAAATTTATACTATGTCAAAAATTAAAGTATTTTGACTTTATGACTTCAATATTGAGGCTGGCGTGAAATTTCATGAATAACTTTTAGTACGGTGCTTTAAGCTCTACCGGTTGGTATATGATTCAAATTGAGTAGTGAAAAAAATTGAAGGGAAAAGTCTACAAGTGTGAAAATGAAGTTACATTTAATTTCATTCAGAGGGCAATATTCCAATTTAGCTATTTCTTCGGAGTACGTTTTGATATAATATCCCATATATTATTCGATTCAGAATTGCATGTGCTATACAATGGTGTAGATGTATTTTGGCCAATCGATTTCTGACCTAGATATTTGGTCAAAATACTCAAAAAAAGGATGAAATCGTACATGGAGAAAAACACGATGTTTTTCACTTTTGCCTAGAATATAGAGACTGAGAAGAAACTACGAATATTCCAAATATTACAGCAAGCTATGCTCTGTCGGTCAGTATATGACTCAATACGAACATTGAAAAAATTTAAAGGATAAAATTCACAAAAACTAAAACTTGAATTTTTTTTAGTTTCGATTTCGATAGTGTTTTCTAGGGTGTCTCAGGTCGGTTGGTCCTCGTGGGCTACATGTAGATCTGTAGGCCGTAATATTTTTGTTTCAAATATGCTACGATAAGGCCTAAATTTCTATCCTGTCACATTCGAAATTGCTTCACCCCCATGATTTTCTATCTGTGAAAGATTTTGATTTTCTCGTGGAGGGTCTCTTAAAGTTCATGAATGCAAGGATAGAATGCGTTTTTCAGTTGAATAATGTTGAAATTCTTTTTAGCTTTTTATAAACATTTATAAATTAGAAATATTGATTGAGATGTAGTGATAGAACTGAGCATACCTCAAGATGGACTGATTTATGCACTTTTCGAAACGAATCTTATAATTATTTAATAGTTGTTTATATATTGTAAACACACACAGAAGCCCAC